>BLFK01000187.1:175988-190605 GCA_014634185.1 Astreopora myriophthalma
CCCCCCTGACTGCCTCGTCTGTCACCTGTATAGAACTCACAGTCAACTAGTCATTGCTGTCACAATGTCCCGTGGAGATAGTCAACATATTCCACATACTCTCACTGTGGCTGAAATGGAAAAGCAAGAAGAGGCCTATATTCATTTGGCACACACATCACTACCCCCCTGAATTATCTGCCTTTTACCTGGCAACCCCAAAACACCAACCACAAGCTTGGCCTATGACTGCTCTAAGTCACACGCTAGTCCTAGACACGTCCCCCCCTCAAGTTTCAGCCACAGCAGAGGCTTGAACACGGGCTCCACCCGTGCTCAAGCGAAAAAGTTAGCAGGCATGTTCTTGCAAATTCAGTCAGATATATATATATATATATATACTATTAATAATTTATATATATAAATTATATATAAATATAATTCATATATATAGTTTACTTCGTAGAAAGTGCGACATACAGGGTTTTATTCACGAGTTGAGGTGAGGGCTTTGGACAGAAACAACGAGTGAATAAAACCCCGTACAAAGCACTTTCTATGTCGTGAGCTGTTTATTGCACATAACACAAGAATTTTCATTGAAATAATTTTCTGAACGCAAATTAGAAACAAAAACTCATTAACAATGCAAGTTTAATAGCAATGGAGAATATTGCAGTACGTACGCTTCTTTAGTCTTTTGGAACTCCTTTCCATCCATAATGGTTGAGGAATAGTCCTTCTTTCTTAAATAACGATCAAAGCTTGAAACAAAAGACCTGAGCAATGTAGGTTCGTATTGTTCTCCGTCTTTCTTTCGAACTTGAAGTAGAAAATTGGCGATTAACACGTCGAGATCTTTTGCATCAATATTTTCAATCTCTCTCAGCTCGTGCCTTGAAACTAAAAAACTTTTGAGCAACAAGACATCTCTCTGTGTTTTGCTTAATGTGTTCTTGTTTTCTTACATACAAACTCGTCTAGGGAGCAACCAACAGACGCCAAGCTAGAGCTTTCCTCCGCCTTCACCATTTCTGCAGGAAAAATTTGGAGCTGGCACCGCTAAAAAGCCGCCAAATCTGGAAAGCTATTTGAATGTAAACGATGCACGATTGCGATTGGATCGGAAAGGCCTTTGCGCTATCGTTGATTGGTTATACTTCGACATGTGAAAGAGCTGTATGCCATTCCGATTGGCTGTATAGGCTTTTTTCACATGTGAAAATAAAGTGTATAGATTTCTACAAATGAGCTTTATGGAATAAAATTCCTCGTGTTATGTGTAATAAATTTATATACAGCCCTTTAGGGAAGGGGTGCAACAGGTGCACCCTAACCACCCCACAGGCTACAGAGGTCCACTTTTTTGTTGACCAACTATTTAAAAAACGTGAATTGATAAAAAATATTGAAATAAATTTAATAAGTAAAAGAATACATTAAGACAATGCCGTGAAAAGAGAACCCAAGAACAAACAGTATTGCACTGTTTCATTTCAGTGGAGGTTTTAGCACTAATTCTTAGGTGATTGCAAAGTAAAAAATGAAATGGGTTTCATGATTACTATTTACAGATTGCAGAATCAGTACCATGATGACATTGAAGGTTGTTCTTAAGGGCTCCCTGTGATGTCGATGCAGGTAAGGTTGATGACTAGGAATTATCTTAAAGATTAAGTTAAATGTTTATCTGAAAGGTTGAGTTCGTTATACAAGTAACCTCAGATTGGTAGTGAAATCAGATCCTGGAAAACTCACTATTTAAACAAGAATCAACTTCATGATTTGTTTGATACAGAGGTGTGACACTTGTAGCAATGACTGAGCTATCAATATTGACAACCAAAACTAAGACAGGTTCATTTTTATTTGTTGGTGCTGATTGTAGTGAGGTTAAAGGGGCAAAAGTACTGTTGACCAAGCTCTGTGTTGAGGGGATGGTTCTCTTGGTAAAACACTGCATAAGCTGTGCCTGGATCTCAGCAAACTAATAGGCTTTGGACAGTTGCATTTGGGTCCTGGTCAAGTTAGTTTTCCACTTTTAATCCACCGTGTTGCTTTGTTGTCCATCTCCAGTCTGCAAGGCCAAGTTGTATTAATTTTTTCATTGAAACTTTACTCTAATTTTCACTTTTTCATGAGTGCCCAACCCTTGAACTAAAAATGATAAATGTGAAGCCTGAAAGCGATAAACAGAGGGCACTGACAGGATTGCAATTGCAAAGCAATGATGTCAGTGTGAGGTCATTGGTGCAGCTGGTGACATTTGCATAAATCAATGTAGTGTTGGTTTATGGAAATAACCAAATATTCACTATGTTTCAAAAACTAGAAATAAAATTGGACATTCTGGAGATGGCAATTAAGGTTGCATGTAATTTGATCCCACGTGTTTTTCAGGATTCTTCTTTTCCAAGCATGTCAGCATCTACATCACCGGAAGGCCTAGAAAGTGGTTCAAGTATGGCTTCCAGCAGGAAATTGAAAGTTACTTTGCTGAGTAGTGAATGGCAATCTACAAAAGGAGGCTTGTCGACAATCAACAGAGAACTTGCTATTCAGCTGGCAAAACACCACAATGTGGAAGTCACTATGTATCTCCCTCAATGCAGTGAAGAAGATAAAAGAGTTGCTGCTAGCTACAATGTGTTTCTTATTGAGGCAAAGGAGCTCATAGGCTATGAGCCCATAGAGTGGCTGTCGTCTCTACCAGAAAACCACAAAGTAGATTGTGTAGTAGGGCATGGGTTGCCTCTTGGCCGACAAGTACAACTCATTAAGCAACACCATGACTGTAAGTGGGTCCAGGTTGTGCACACAGCTCCTGAAGACCTAGGAATGTTCAAAAGTTATACAGATGCAATCTCAAGAGGCGAGAAAAAGCACTTAGCAGAGATGAAGCTGTGCGAATTAGCAGATCAGGTGGTAGCAGTTGGTCCAAAGTTGGCGGATGAGTACTCCTGTCATCTTCGTTACTGCCAGAGAGACCAAGATGTTTTTGTACTCACCCCAAGCATTTTTTCAGAATTTTCTCAGGTGAAGCAAGCCCCCAAAGAAGGAACTACATTTCGTGTTTTGGTTTTTGGGGGTGGTGACAATGAAGATTTCAAGTTAAAGGGATATGACATTGCCGCTGAAGCAATTTCTCAGTTGAATGAAGAATCTTACCAGCTTATCTTTGTTGGTGCACCACCTGGAAAAGAAGAGGAAGTAGTGGAGAAGTTGTGTCAGCATGGCATTGTGTGAAGACAGCTGAAGGTGCGCTCTTTTAAGGAAAGCAGAGAAGATCTAGCCAGGCTGTTCTGTGAAGTAGATCTTGCGATAATGCCATCAAGAACGGAAGGGTTTGGTTTGGCTGCACTTGAAGCATTATCTGCAGGTCTTCCTATCCTTGTGAGTGGAAACTCTGGTCTTGGAGATGCTCTTAAGAAGGTGCCTTATGGTTCAAACTGCGTAGTGAATTCTGAAGATCCTAAAAAGTGGGCCAAAGCAATCAGGAGGGTTCGTACAAAAGACAGAGATGTTCGGCTGGAAGAAAGTGAGGACCTTCGCAGAAGATATGCAGAGAAGTACAGTTGGGAGCAACAGTGTGATGAACTTATCAAGAGGATGGGCACTTGCTTTTTTGGTAAGTGAACTAAGATGTTGTCACAAAATGTAGTGAAGAAGATGGTTAATTTTAAGCCAGGGAATTTATTTAAATCATGAATTTATCGGTAATGACGCAGGCATACTCGGACAACAATTTTATTAACTGCTGGTAAGAGGAGTTTTTCAGAGTATGCTGAGTTACTGAGAAATTCAACATTACATTCATTTAGTGTGCTTATAAAAATTCACCATCTTCTTTGCTACATGTCGAAGAATGGCACCATTTCGATATTTCATTCCTAACAGCATGCAGGACATTTATTACCAGAGACTACTGATAGTAGTTTAATGCATAACTCCTATGAGTCTCTCATTGCTCAGTGGTGGAGCATCCAAAGTAGTAATAGAATGTTATAGGTTTGACTGTTGTTAGGAGCACTCAGGCCTTTTTCGGACTGTATGCTTGCATCATGAGCAATTAATTCGCCATTAATTTTAATAATAATAATAGTAATAATAATAGTACAAAGCACAGGAGAATTTACCCCACTTGTTCTCTTTACTTACTGTTACATGCGTGGTGCATAGTAGATAGTACAGGGCTTGTTCACAGCAAATTATTTTATTCACTTCATGTACATTTGGATTTAGTGATGTCTTCAATGCAACAATGGCAATATGAAATTCATTTTATTGGTGAAGTAAATCTTAGCCACATGGTAAACAAAGATGAGACAAGTTTTCAAGTGAATTGCAAAACCTTGGGCAACCTTTTTCTTTTATCATGGTTACCTATATTTCATACACCGGCAGGTGAACAGCTTTCATGGATGACAAGCGGACCCTTGGAAACCACCGTGATTACTGAGGCTCAAGAAGAACCCATGGAGGCTGGGATTCTTTACAGAGGTACATGAATCCACATCCTGTCTCAGTGATGACCAGTTTTACCTAAGTTAAATTTTTTCAAAAACGTTTGTTTGACTGGTGTCTTAGTGAGTCATGACCGGTCAAATAAACAGGCTAGCATAGCAGCTATGTTTCTCCATTTTAGCGACTCTTCAAAAGAGGTAATTATTAGTCGTGGCCTCTAAATCTCTGCGATATGTTTTTAAAATGAAAGGCCTCGCCATGTTATTTGTCTGTTAGGGACTGGTCATGCAACAGCAGATGAACAGGCTTCATCAGTGGCATTTCGCAGCAGACACATGGAAACCATCATGATATCAGAGGCTTACAAAGGACCTAACCATGCTGGTTCCCTTAACAGAGGTACTGTGGTGTCCTGTTCTTTCGTGATATTGTTTCAATTTTTTACTTTTCAAAGAAGGGTCTGTTGCTTAGTGATTCATTACCAGTAAAATAGATAAAGAAACAGGAGAGCCATCTGCCTGTGCGAGGACTGTAAAGCATTGTTATTTAAAATTTATTTTTGCAATATGAGTTTCAGGTAGTTTCTAATCTCTTGAGGTCAGCACCCATGCTATAATCACTACCCTTTTCCTAATTATTGTAGACAGCAATGTGCTTGGTAGTCAAATTAAAGTTGTTGTGGACTCGTAGTATTTTATGGTCATGTTATTTTATTATCTTTGTCATTGTATTTGAACAAGATAAACCCTCAACGTGTTCGAACGCATTTTTTGTTTTTATTTCCAGTCACATCAGACAGGCAATCAGGAGAAGTGATGAGAAAAATACCCTTACATCAAAGTGCCACCACACGTCCAAAGGAACAAAGACCTCACGCAGACATCCCTGAAGGTAAGGGTGCTTGTTTAGCTTTGGGGACAAGATTTAGGGGATATGAGCGTAGTAATGTCAACTTTACTTCGCTTATGATTAAATCTTTTCCTGGGAATATTGGTGAGAACTTTCTTGTATTTCATGCAATTATGCCATCAAACTTAATCTATCTGTTGAAGTTACGTTCAAACTTGTGCAAAAGGAGGGGTCTCTATATCTTTAACAGGCAAAACAAAACACGTCAAGTGATGCTGATGGAGACTTTCCTATTTTGTTCCAGTCACCAGTGATAACTCAGTTGTCGTAAAGTTGCTCAGAGCAGAGTACAACAGACGAGCTCAGCTGAGGCCACTTCTCTGGGACAACACCATCCAGTTACCACTCGAAAACGTTTACACGAGATTGAAAATTGTCTCGAGACGAAAAGCAGGTGTTGAGAGAATGAGTTTGCTTGGGCCAAGCCAAGATGAGATTGCTGCCGTTCTGAGAGGTATTGCAGAGGCATACCGTTGTGACATTATTGGTTCCCAGTGCAAAGGCGAGGACTTCAAAGAGGGAGCAGATAGTGAGGTGAACCCCCGTGACATCTTTAGTGTCTTAAAGAATGGCGAAGCTGGCATGACGATAATAGAGGGAAGCCCAGGAATGGGTAAAACAACTTTTTGCCTTAAGCTTGCTTATGATTGGGCAAATGGAAGCTCTGCAGCAGCAGTTACTTTTCCCAAGTTTGAATTTGTCCTGCTTCTAAAATGCCGAGACATTGACGGAGATCTTTTGGAAGCCATCACAGACCAACTTCTGCCTAAGGATATCGATGAAAAGATCAGGACGAATTTTCTGGATTTCATACGCGATATTCGTAACCAGGAGAGAATTTTGATTATTTTGGACGGCTTGGACGAGCTTCCAGAAGAATCGAAGCATCACGTGGATGAACTTCTAGACCGAAGAATTTTACCATTTTGCTATGTTTTCGCCACAGCTCGACAAGAAAAAGGAATCGAAGTTCGGAAACAGTTTGTATTTGATATTTTCCTACAGATTGAAGGATTCACTGAGAGCGATTCCATTGCCTATATCAGGAAACATTTTAAGAATGTTGGTCCAGAGCAGTCACCCAAGGGAGAGAGGCTTATTGAAGAAATGAAAGGAAATACTTTGTTGCATGCGCTCCGGAACAATCCCCTAAATTTGCTTCTCCTGTGCGTTGTTTACGAAGACCATGAGGGGCAGCTGCCCTCATCTCGTACTGATCTCTACCAAATAATTGTCCGGTGCCTTTTGCGAAGATACTGTGCGAAAAATGGTGTAAAGGCTTGCCAACAGGACAGGGACTTAGAGAAACAATTTAAAAGGGACATCCGTGGTCTTGGAAAACTGGCTTGGAATTGCCTGCTGATTGATCGTTATAGTTTCCGAGAAGACGAATTAGAAGAATTGGAGAAAAGGAATGAGAAATTGGTAGCTCGTGGACTGGGCCTTGTTTACAAGGAAGAAAGTTTCAAGAGGCTGAAGCCGCAACATGAATACTGCTTTCTTCACAAGTCGTTTCAAGAGTACCTGGCTGCATCGTACATTGCGCAAAAGTTACGAAGAAACAAGTTTGATGTATTTGAGCATTTGGACTTTGGTACTGTGGTTACAAGATTTCGACAAGTGTTTTTGTTTGTGTGTGGAATATTGGGTGAGGAGGCAAGTATTCTATTCACACAAATCGGTGAACAGCTAAAGAGTGGCTGGAAGTGGCGCTATTGCAGCTACGAAAAAGCATCGTTCCTTGTTGAGTGCTTAACTGAAAGTGGAAACCCCGAATTAATGGCAGTTACTCTTTGTTCATTCATACCCTTTCCACGGGTCTTACGGTTACGCTTGTGTGACATGGAGGAGTTCGAAGATGACTGTGATTATGATGCAAACCTGTTTCAAGTCGTGAAGGCTTGTATGGGCTTTTCCAAGCTACAAACACCTGTTGCAGTTCACATCCAAGCTACACTCTTTTCCATACCTGTACCTGAGATACGACCTATGTATCTATGGGAGTTGCGTGGCATGGCGTCTCTCCCAAGGTTGAGAACTCTTGACCTTAGTCTTGAAAATTCCACTCTAACAGAAGATCACGCGCATTCTTTGTTTCAGGGGTTATGCCAAAGCACAACTTTATCGGAATTGGCGTTAAGACTTCCTTCCACGATCAGTCACACCGCTGCTGCTGTTGTTGGAAAAGGATTAGCAGCATGCAAGACCTTGCAGAAAGTGACATTCAGTTTGTTTGAGGAGAGTAGTGACGCCTGGCTCAGTGCTCTTGAAGCTGGACTGCGTGCTGATACACCGCTGCCATCTGTTATTCTCAGGGTTTGTGGTTCAATGAGTGAAACTGCGTTAGAAGCATTAGAGAAACTCTTATTAAACCAATCCCTGTCCTCTCTTTTTCTCGTTATCTGTGGAGATATGCAAGGCCCGCTTGCGGCAGCCCTTGCTAAAGGCCTCACGGGACAAACCGCTGTAACATTGCTAGATGTGTGTGTTCACGGCAACATGAGTTTTTGTGGTGCTAATGCAATTGAACGAGGGATTGTAGGAAACCAATCCCTGAGTGATCTGAAAGTTGCTGTGCGCGGAGAGGTGCCTGATAATTGGAAAGATATCGTGGAAAATGTACGAATGGCTAAGCGGTCGGACGTTTGCTTAAGTTTTTATCCAAACATATTCAGCAGATTGACAGCTAATCAGGCGACATGTTTCCGTCCTTTTGTGGTAGAGAATGGGTCACTAGCGGAACAACGCGTAACCGTAAACTTCTTTGGAGAAATTTGTGGGGACAGTGCAGAAGCTTTGTGTGGAGTCTTAATATGCTCCCCAGTGTCTCGGCTGACGTTTAATGTCCACGGAAGATTAGCCGAGGGCATTTTTCACTGCACAGCAAGATGCCTTGATCAACACAAAACGCTGTCCTCTGTAACCATCAACATTTGGGAGCAACTAGCGAAAGAAGGGAAAACACTCTTCAAAGAACTTGATTTAGACAAGAATCCAGCTGTTACCCTGAATGTGTGTGGTGTGCATGTACCTTCCGATGTATCAAGTGATAAAGAAAAGGTTGTTATTGACAGTCTTGCATCTCTCAATGCGCTCCTAAACAAAGAAAAAAGTACCGGAAAAGAAAAGCCCAACGTTACAATCAGTATCCGTGACCAGGACGTTTTAACAGAAGATTCATACGGCCTATGGAAGGATTTGGCAAGCAACACCTCACTGAATGCTCTCAGTCTGACAATTAACAGCTGCACCGACGATAGAAGTGAAAGGGTATGCGGTCTGAGGCATGGTTTGGCAAGCAACACCTCACTGAATGCTCTCACTCTGACAATTGAAAACTACAGAGACGATAGCGGTGAGTGGGGAGACGGTCTGGGCAATGGTTTGGCAAGGAACACCTCACTGAATGCTCTCACTATGACAATTAACAACTACATTGACAATAGGGGTAAGTGGGCATACGGTCTTAGCATGGGTTTGGAAGGCAACGCCTCACTGAATGCTCTCACTATGACGATTAACAACTACAGCGACATGAGCGGTGACTGGGGAGACGATCTGGGCAAGGGTTTGGCAAAGATGAAGTCTTTGACTACGTGTAATCTGACATTCAACATCTGCGGTGAAGTAAGTGATAACTGTGTACCTGATCTTTTGGAGAATGTGATGAAATGTGAATCGCTGGAGACACTGAGAGTGAACATTACCGATCATCGTGCCACAAATGGCAGCCGTCGACACGACTTCAGTAAATTTGTTGCAAAACCCCCATCACTCTCCCTTATAGAACTAACTGTCAGCTTTTATGGAATGGAGGACAGTTCGTCAGATTGAAACGTGAAGATCACTTTCTACCGAAAGCTGCAGGTAAACCAAAACTGCAGCTCAGTAGATTACTAGTTGTCCCTCACTAATTTTTGGTAGGGATAGTGAAGCGATTGAAACGGGCTCGCGCCTAAAGAGTTTCTGTCGCGCGCACTCGCGAATGGTTGTCCCGCGTTAGCGCCTCGTCATATGGGCCCGGTTACACGGCAGGCCCGGTCACCGAGACGAAAAATTTGCGAATGTGCACTACAGAGCTAAAAAGTAGCCGCAGAATTCATTAATGCATTGTACGTCGAATAACATTCATCCCGGGTGGTTTCTATGAAGCCCAAATTTTCACTTGGAAATTCCGGATATTAATCGTGCTCAAAAGGAAGAGGCGTGTGTTTCTCCAAAGCTCCGAAACTTTTTAGTTCGGGTGCATGCCATAATTTCCTCTGTATCTTGGAAAGGAAGACATTTTAAGGCGTGAAACCTCGCATTTATTTTTGCTTTTTCAGGCTTATCTTAAAAGATTTAGTGTACATTAAAGAGTTATCACGAAGAAAACACACACTAGTTTATTACAGGACTGCTGGAAATTACGTGAGTGGCGAGTCTAATAACGTGGGAATAACTCACGAGTGAGACAATGAACACTTCAAAAGACCAGCTTTTAAGATTAAATAGGTCGCAGGTTTACAAATTCTTTTTAAATTTACTATTTTATTATTATTTATTATTTATTATTATTATTATTATTATTATTATTATTATTACTTTTTTACAAGTTCTTTTTCGGCCTCGAAAAGTTTTCGGACCTTTGGAGAAACGGGCCCCAGGTCTCTCTCGGGTGAAAAGCCTCGAGTTACTTTTTAAAACGACTATTACTTGAATCTTGTTGGTCGATAAAAACGTCGGGCGACGGCTCCGCAAGCATTGCCTGCGTGAGTAAAGGAAGTGGAATTGTTGTGCAAGAGGAACGCTGATTTCTGAAGGTTAACCGTCTCCAGAAGTTCGGGAAAAGTCCCGTTGGAAGAACGCGTTTGATTTAAATCGAGAGCGCGTTTGATTTGAATCGCGACCGGTTAGAAAGAAACTTTTGTTTGCCTTAATGGTTCGCCCCTGGTAACCGGGCTAGATTGTTGTTATGGAAACAAATTTCAGCCCATTTAACGGCTTGGCACACGAGGGCGACGAAAATTGTAATGAAGGATGAAGTGGCGATGCGAGATCTCGGAAACCGAGCCAGCCGGCAACCGGGTTCGCGCGAAGAGCGAGCTATCTTAGTCTATTTAAAAGAAGATGAGAAACCAGGCGCGTAGGAGGGGGGGTTCGAGGGGTTCGAACGAACCCCCTTTGAAGATCAATAATGGCGGAAAAGTTCCTGTGGTCGAAATACATCAACCAAAGAAAAATAGAGATATAAACCCGTTCTTTAGGCGTTATGTCTTACCCTCAGTAAAAATAAAAATTGTCAAGAACCCTTGGAGATTCAAAATTTTAAGGACGTTTCATTTTTGCGGTAAAACCGCATACCACCGAATAGCTATCAGAACTTGACAGGGTGCGGAACGTGCATTGAACTTTCTTAAACAATTGTGCCGTCGAAATGATGTATATAGCTTAAAAAGGTGCTGTAAAACAAAGTTGTGATTTGCCTAAAATGGGTCTCAAAATGCAGGGCATGAGGTTTCTGGGAACCTAGATTTTCAAAAATTTCCGGACCGGACCCCCCTAGTAAGAGCGCCTCCGGCGCTCAGCAAGATTTGGGGCTAAACGAACACCCCTATCGAAACCTTAGCTACGCGCCTGGAAACCATGTAACATCCGTATTGATGCTGAATTGAACACGAAGATGCGCTATAAAGGGAAGGGTGCCTTAGGTAGGCGCGGATCATTTGTCATTTTGATCGTTGGTCATACGACGAGTCGACGCATCGGATGCAGGGCGTCAATCCTTCTGTAGGAAGCTATAGGACGTTCAGTTTGTCGTTCTTGTTTCTTTGAGGCACTCAGTCACCTATGTCGTCATGGAAGAATATTATACGTATTCCATCTCTAATTTGCCATGACCTTTGGTCACCATTTTGGATGAACAGTGAATTCAAGCTGAAGCAGAGGCGCACTGGGGTGGGGGGAGTTGTCTTTTTGGGGTGGGGTCAGGCCGTCTTCGTATTGAACTTCTCTTGAGCGTCCAAGACAAAGCCGCATGCAGGTTGATTTACAGGAATCACGAAAGCAGGAGTAAAATACGAGCATACTGAGGTTGAAGCCTCCGTTGCACACACACACTAAACCCTATATTCTTTCTATATCTTATTCTAGGCTTTAATCTTAGTTTCGAGTTACTTGTCCGGCTGAGCGCAGGCTATGAAAGCTTGTCAGAAGTCCCTAACTCAGAAGTCTCGATCTGGAATGGAATGCGGCACATCAGCTTACGGTTACCGTATTATCTATTTTTAGAAGAGCTGCTGCTAGATTTGTGCCATGATTTGCATTTGGCACGAGCAATCCCACGTGCGGCTCTTGGTTGCGGACCAATGAGACGCGTTGTGGTTATCAGGGCCAATGTGATTGGCCATTATTTGGCGGGAGCACTATTCTAAATTTAGATAATACTGTAAACTGATGGGCCAAGGCCAAATGAGACAGATCGATACTTCCGGGTTATGAACTTCTGAGCGTGTTCAAATTTGACACGACACCAAGAAAGAGAAAGTGTCTTTACGGCTTGCAGGGTTATTCCGCCTTTGTTACTTTTGTTAGGTGAAGATAATGTAACAAGTTGCTCTCCAAAATCTGCCTATTTCCACCTGAAAACTTGGGTGCAACTTCTCAAGCCACGCTGCACAATATTGGCAGAGCGCTTAAGGCTTGGTGTGGGATGAGATCACGTCAGAAAGGAAGCATCTGAAACCTTCCTGTTTTCGTGCAAACCTGTGAGAATTATTGTGGACAAATCCATCACGGTCAAAGATGTCAAAGGCTTAGCTTCTGCAACTGGATCCATCCTAAAACGACGTGAGGAGCTGGCTAAGCCAGAGGCTTTTCTTTCAAACTCTGCCAAACCTGAAGGGTGTGGCTTAAGCGGGAACTGTAAAAAGCGTTTAATTTCAGAGTGCAGAAAGCTTCTGAAGGTTAATTGACGCTTCATTTTAAGTTGCTAAAACTAGGAGAACCTTCTAGGGAATGTAGACAGGCTACGTGGTTAATGCAAAAAGACAAGAGCAGCGTATCGTTTCAATGTTTTCGCAAAACGCGACTGTGGCTCCCAGGCTCCATTACGAAAGCCAATATGGCAGATCTTGTGCTCGCAATCATGCTTGCCTTTTCGTGTCAAGTGTTCACACATGTGCAGAGATCTTTGTACAGCATTTAATCACCTTTTCTCTTGTATAATTGTAGCTATATTGAATAGCTTTTCGCTTATTTATTACTTATTCTATGTTGTTGGGCAGTTGGAACACGCAAATTTGCCGTTTCTTGCTTACTTGTGCATTTAGGAAAGTGAGTGGAAAGCAGGGAAAGTAATGTGTCTCGAACCACCGACTTAGCCACAAGAATACCTAGGTTTGCTTTTATGTAAAAACGTTGAAATACTTGAATATAAATAACGTTGATCCGTGGTGGCGTTGAATGGGAGACCTGTTGGCGCAAGTAGGGTGGTCGATTTGTTGGCAGCTCCTTACAGTTTTAATTTGTATATACAGAAAAAAAGTAGGTATAACATATTTTTTTCACTTTAATTTTCTTCATGTTAAAACAGACTGGAATAACCTAATCATTGCGCGTACTTCAAAGGTGTGGTTCGTGTGTCGTAGTTATATCATCTATTCGCTATCATTTTTTATTCGCAAGAAAGATAGCTTAGGTCTTGGGTTTTGGTCGATCCCACTTCTGCGTCTCCAGCGATGCTACACGAGGGCTCTCTGCATGTCTCCAGAATCTCTTGTCAACAATAGCGCCAGAAGGCTTGAGCCCCAGCCCCATTGCAACCGAAAGATGGCCGTGCACGTGTCTTTGTTCTGGAAAGAGCCTGTTAAAAGGGAACATCGTGTTGTAGTTTTCCAGGACGTGAAGTTATTTAAGTAGGATTATTCGAGAGTCGTCTTGTATACATTTCATTTTGTGGAAAATTATTGTAGGTGTCGAGATTTTAGTTTATGACTATATGTAGTTTATCTCCGAAACTTCAACGACACAGGATTTTAAATGTTAATGGACACAGTTCCTATGGAAACTTTGAAGACAATGGTGTGGGAGGATTTTATTTCTTAAAGCAAGTTTGCGTCTGAAAGGGAGCTATTAAAATGGCGTTCTGCGGCGCCATTGGCGACTTGTACAAAGATTTATAGAGTTGTTGTTTAACAAACATTTGTAGATTATTTTTGTAGTATTTGTAGTGCGGATATCTTGTGGTTATTTCCCAGATAATGACCTTCATTCGCATGGTCAAAAATAAAAGTTTGTCTTAAGCGTAAGAAATGAGTTTCAAAGGCTTTCCTTTCTGCGAATGGGCCTAGGGAGAAGCCCATAATTGGGAGGGTACAGATTCTACACAGTTGTGTCAGGGCGCTTTCATAGATCGAGCTATTTTTAGATCGATTTCCCGCCAAGTCAGAGACGCAGGGGCTTTAGTAGTTTAATTAGATGCCTAGCATGCTCAGTTATTATCCCTAGCGATGAGGATAGCCATTTTGAAGAACAATAGAAGGGAGTTTTTGGCAAAAATGTTGAAATTGACTCGTGCGGACCCGAACTGAACTATTTGCGGGAAATGTAATCTAAAGCATGTCTGACAGCTACATTTTTGAAAACGTCGGATGGAAGTTGTGCACTCCTGGATATGGGCTCCTGGCCTTTGTATATCAGGGCGGGTTTTTACGGGCGACTGTTTCAAGAGGGCTTAATCCCATTTTCCAAGTCTTGTCAAACCCAGCTTTCCACCCAATGTCTCCTTCGAAGCCATTTCCAGTGCCCAAATTTAGCGACCAAATATCGGATGTTCCTGGTGTAAAAGGGAAAAGCCTCTTCTGATTTAACCAGCTAGTTTGGTTGTAAATTTATTAAACAAGTATCGATTATTGAGGGTTGTCCTTTGTCGAAGTGTCAGAAAGTGTCCCCCTAAACCCGAACCCGAACAGTTTAGTGATACATGAAGTTCTTAGGCTTTGTGACGTCCATGAAATTTACGATGAATCTCATTATGTAGCTATATTGGACAAGTATGTGATCATTGAAAACACAAGTTTCAGAATTATCTCGGGTATCGACGCGCTTGAATGTCCAGTAAATCAAAATATAGCAAACTATCGAGACGTTCAGGGTTGAAAGTATTTACTAATATTAGAGCCATGTTGATACTGCCCCATATGAAAAGGTTCAAAGAATTCCGATGATTTCAATGAAAATGTTGGGTCCAAAGGAAATGGGAAAACCTTTGACCCTCCCCCTCCCC
>BLFK01000187.1:191777-203066 GCA_014634185.1 Astreopora myriophthalma
AAAAAAAAAAAAAAAAAAAAACCAAAACCAAGAAACAAACAAACAAGGTAAGAAAATCTTGCACTGTTTACAGGGATTTCAGTTGCCCTTCAAGAGCTTTCTTATATTTAATTTTGATTTCGTGCTAAGCCCGTGCTGATATCCCAGGAACTTTTTTCCTCTTGGCAATTTTTTTCTAGCAAAACAAAGCAAAACAAAACAACAAAACAAAACAAACAAACAAACAAAACCAAAAAGACTTGTACTTGGTCCCCCTCGGAGAGCGTGGTGGTTGCTCCACTACTTTAGTTGTGTAATTGATTTTGCATTAAAGACCAAAGTAATTACTGGAAAAAAGTTACAAACTGCGGGTTCGTTATTACTCCTTATTACTGTAATAAATCATAAATAAAAGGAATATGTTAAAGTCATTATTTTGCCTACACTACACGACGAGACGCATACACCTGCGTAGATACAGAGGCCTATAGGTCAGCAGGCACCTCAATCGACAGCTTATTGTGGGACTGTTGATCAATGGATGCGACACCACCGGATACAAAAACCCAAAACCAATTTGTGGAAAAAAGGGAACGTATGCACCCACCTGCTGTGGTGCCGCTAACTCTGGGGGCCGAGTTACGACAAAACGTCGTATACATATGCCAGACGAAAACTTAGGTGCTTGAACAAGTGCTGACCTAGACTAATTCAAAATCGTAAGGACCTTAACGTATCTGAGAGGCATACCTTTAATCCCCCTCACACGGCCCAAGCCTTCTGGTCCGTGCCGGTAAAATAACTATTTCTGCCTGTTCCGCATCGCTACATTGTCAGAAATACCATTGAGGACTCTCTCTCAGATTGTTGGTAAATGACAACTCACTACCCTACTTCACTGCATGCAAAATTCAACTTAAAACCGTGACGCTAAGGCGAAATTAATGACGTGATTGGTTTAAAACATCTCCTGTTTTCCCACTAAGTTGTATTTTATATCAATCAATCACAACCCTGGTTTCAATGACCAAAGAAACAGCACAAAGACTCTCAAACTGGTCGGCTCTTTGGAAAATGGAGAATGTTTTCCCCTTGAACAATTACATTATTTTAGAAAAAAATCTTAAAAATTGTTAATTATTTTTATGTAAAATTGCTGATGGGACTTCGTGTCGTCTAATTCGTTGTATAATCATACGAGTGAAAAACAAGTCGGATTTTAAATGAAGCTATGATCCTCGCAGTTATGGGCGCAATTTTAGCAATTGCGTAGAGAAGCCTGAAAAAACTCAGGACTTCAACGGGGTTTGAATCCATGACCTCGCGATGCCGGTGCGACGCTGAGTCGGTGAGTCGGATTTTGATCCGGTGAGTCGGATTTTGTTACCATTTGTAGGATTACAGACCGAAATGGACTCTACGAACATCCCATAACCCAGAGCGTACAACTCCCATACTAGGCTATGTCACGACATTTTTACAGACCGAGCTATTTTTAGACATGTTTTTCCTGCGAAAAGTTCACTTCCTGTCCGCACGTGTCCAAACAATTAATTATGCAAGGCTTGTGACAGGCTACCAAGGTTCTAGTGGGAAACTGAATTCGCGGGAAAATCAATCTAAAAATAGGTCGGTCTGTGAAAACGCCGCGACACAAGTATATTGAAGTTGTACTCTCCGGGTTATAGGCTCCTGGCTCCATTCAGTCCTATTACCATTACAAACTTCACGCAAGATGGCGCTCGGACACATTCAATATACCGTATGATAACGTGAGGGAAAACAGTGCGCCAAACTTATTCAGTCTCCCTGGTGAGATACCTAACACAATGTTTGAAAAGCGAGCTTTGAACCTCAGTGTGTAGTATAGTGGAAAGAAAGAAAAAAAAACTTGACACGGAAAACAGACGATTGTAAACTGATCAAAACAGTTTGGAAAAAGTGTTGAATATCTTGTGAAACTATTAATTTGAAACGTTAACGCACACCAACCGTCATCAATTTTGAGGGAAAAACTTCTGTTTATTGTTTGTCATCTTCCCGTGGTACGTAAAGAATATTTTCTCCGCATAAAACAGTCCAAAAGTAACAGGATTCTCAACGTACCTTTTAGTTGCCACTTTCTTCTTTCCATTATGTGAAAAGAATGACATACCCCTCTGTTTTCATGATGTTTAACGCTAACTTTTTCCACTTGCAAAAACACGTCTGAAGCAAATGAGTTTTGCTTTCCAACTGAAAACCTTTTGTGACGAAACAAAGGACGAAAAACTCGCGCGCGACATTTCAACGAATCATATTGAAGTGCCTGATGTAATGCGCGCGCAATCATTTGAATTTGCTTGGGCATCCCTTTTTTTCATTCCATTTTGAAACGAAAGCGCTTCTCTTTCACAGAAAAAAGATTAATTGAAAACTTGACGATTTGCGTAAAATGGACTGGATTGTTTTGTGATATAACAAAGGAGCGAAGGAGCATGCGCACAAAATTAGGCAATCCGATGTAAATGCAGTTTATGCGATGCCATGGTACGCATAAGTTTAAAACTCACCAAAGGTCGTGTCTAACATTCATGCTAAAATTCAAAACTAAAAGGAGGTTTTTCCCATCTTAAAGTCTGATTCATTAACAAAGAGAACTTTTCGTAGATTCTTCTTTAAAAGTGCGAATTTACCAAACTTTTGAATCGCAAGGATATGAATTGGGTCAGCATGTATTAGTGATCCCGACATCTGAACTTCATAAAATGGATTTTTTTCCTTTAAACAATTGGCTAAGTAACTATATGACTAAGCAAGTCTGTTATTTATGGATGCTAAACATGAGGGAAGAAATAGCCGAGTGCAGCCCGAGTTTCTTGACTTCTTAAAGATCCCGCCTGGCGCATCGGTCCTTAACACGACTGTGACATTTGCCGTTTGTTTTATGAAGTATTGGAAACATCACAGAGAAAAAGTAGAGGTGCCACTTTAAATGCATAGCGCATACGAAAACACCTACATGCTAAGTAAGTATCCACTACTAAATCACTTGGGGTCCTCGTTGAGGAGGTCGTAACGTGGCATAGCCGTATTGACAAACTATCACGAATCCTGTAATCTGATGGACTCGCTACTCGCTATCTATTGAGTGATAGAAAGTGAGTAGCGAAAACACCAGCGTTTTGAGCAAAAACAAACTGACAATGGCGGCTTGCTCAAATCTTAAAATTAATAAAAATTGGAGCGAATTCGAAGTTAATATGTGAGTGGATTTCTGCTAAAGCAATTAGATTACTCGTTGTCGTTTTCTATGAGTCAAATAGTCAGCTGGGCGCTATGCGCATCGTTGGCTATCTATTGACTCATAGAAAAGTCGAACTCGTATTCTAATTGGTAAATACGTTTGCCTCTGGCTTTGCCGTGGTGCCATTGAATAAATTAGACCTTTTGTTCCGCCAGCCATACTCCAGTGAATGCTTTTCACGACTTATACAATGCTTTGATACGACCCCATTTTGGTGACTGTACTATTGCGTTGGGAAACTGTGACAAACTAGACATTGTCAAATAAAGTACAGAAACTTCACAGCCGTGCTGCCCGCATTTTGACCTTCTCCTGTTATGATGCTGATGCTGGGAGCATATTACGACAACTAGGTTGGAAGGATCGGATTACTCGGGGTCAAATTCAATCAGCTTTAATGGTGTTCGAGTCTTGAAATGGTCTGGCTCCTGATTACCCATGCTTACCAAGCAGAAGCTCAATATGTTAGGCTATAATTAAGTGACCCTGCAAAAAAAATAAGGTGTTCCTTAACAAAGAACTAACTCCTTGAAAAAGAGCTTTAGCTATACAGTTGCCACTGTCTGGAACTGCCCGGGGCGGAGCTACCCTGTAATGTTAGGCAAGCAGGTTGTCTCAATCGTTTTACATGTAAGTAATTGTTAACTCTTCACTTTAGATACACGGCATTCAAGAAAACCAGCTTTAGCTTCTCTAGTTTTTAGTGTAATTTAGGATTAGCATTTTCAGGGACTTTTCAGATACATATTTATAGACATGTTAATGGTAATTTTTGTTCTTTTTTTCTTTTTCTTCTAAGTCCATCTACCCCACCCTAGCTAAGGACTTATCGGACTTATCCCCCTTCCCTAGGCCGTTGGGGTTTGGTTCTGGAAAAGAAACTATCCAATCCAATATCCTTGATTTGAAAGTCCGTTGTGTTTCTGTTAGGCTAATCTCCTTTGTACATGTGATACCTTTCGACCAATAGGAAGCTCCGTTATCTTCGTAACCATATTTGGAAGAAACTACTTCAGAGTCTCAAGGGAGTGTTCGTGTGTTTCCGTTTCCTTGTTGTCTCGTTAATTAATAGCTTTTTCTCTGGAGATTCTTCAAGCTTTTGAATCTAAGCTACCATCCTACAATAATGGGCTGAGTTGTGCTTCTCACCAAGCATCTCAGGATGTAGTCTCCGAGAAAAGTGTTGTATTTTTTAGCGGTTGATCGATCACTTCCGCCTTGCCGAACTGCGCGTGAAGTTCAAGTTGTTTTGCAGCATGCAAAAAGGTAAGGCTAATTCTTGAGCCTCAGAATTACGCTAAGATTTTCCCTGTGGTGTCATGTTCGGGTTCAGGTCTTCAGGACAACATCATGGTGTTCACATGTCATGTGTATTGATAAGGTTTTGTAAGTTTTTCTTGAATACCATCATGATCAGACTCGAGCTGCATAATACGTAATCGTCCATTGTCGCTAATCCGGATAGACTGTAGTAATAGCTGCCTTTAAACCTTGTCTCAGGGGAATAACTGCAGCGTCCACGATTAATTATTGCTCAACAAACATCCTACGGCTTTAATAAATAATATTCAAACTAATGGAAACTGGCGAGCGCTATTTGAATATGCTAATTTTAAATCCGCGTTAAACAGACAGCCCAATCTCAGTATTTGAATGTGCAATAAAAGCCCCGGACACACTAGGCGGTTTTATACGTCGGTCGCTGCGATCAGCAAAAGTCGCCTATTGTGTCCTGTGCTGTGATCGTGATTTTCGCCGATCGCCGTGATTGGCGTCTAAAATCGCCGGTATCTAGCATGTCAGATATTGGCGATTAAATTCACCGCAATTCGGCTTGTGTGCCCGCCCCAGCGATTTTATACGCCGATCGCAGCGATTCGATTCAACCAATAAAACCTTACGATTTTATCACGTGAGTGATTAAAAATTACGGACACTGGGAACAAAAGTGGAGTGGAAATTCACTGGGATTGGTGTTAAAAATAGCGAGGTGTGCCCATACCATGCAGCAACCAAAATTCGCTGGTGATTTTTGCTGGTGATCAAAATTGCTACAATCAGCGAACAAAATTGCCTAGTGCGTCACTGGCTCAAGGTACCGATTTATCGGGTCTATACCAGCAGTAATCATAGATTATAGAATATCACTTTAGATGTCTCTTATCTAATGGAAAGCCCAGTTCTCTTTTTTGTTTTTCTTCCCGCAATCTATGTCCCAAATGCTTCAGGATGTTTTAAGTTTTATTTTGGCTTGAATATTTTGCCTACCCACATATGTTGAAATTGTATGGTAATTAGCCTGGGTTAGTCTAAATCAAGGCATTCTTTATGGTCACCGGCATGAAGTCATCATCGATCACTTGTTGTCTTTCTTTTTCATTGATATATGTAACTTGGAACAAGCACAGGCATCCCATAAATGCACAGGACAGCCACAAATAATATACAATACAATACAATACCATAGGATACAGAAAGGTTATTGGCGTACCCAAAAGAGGGGTTTTCAATGTTAATTCACAAACATTGCTTGAAAAACTTCCCATCTCTGGCCAGTTTTAGTTTATAACAAAGAAAAGAAATATGTAAGCGGATTGGCAGGTAGCAAAGGGTAAACTAACGTGGTGTTTGTTTCCTCGTGTAGTGTTCATGAGACATGAGAAAGCTCTTGATTAACCATTCTTGCTAAAGTAGCCAAGTCTTTATGACGAAGAAAAATATTGGTGTCATCAGCAAAGAGAATAAATGAAAGATAATTGGAAGAGAGAAAAGATCATTATTGTATAAGAGGAATAATAAAGGACCAAGAACAGAACCTTGAGGAACCCCCCATTTAACAGTATTATTAGAAGAAACATGACCATTGAGGCATTGACCATAACATACTGTTGTCGGTTGTGTAAATAGCCGGTGAGCCAATTAAGCTAGAGGAATGCCACAGATACCATAAAAGTTTAATTTATCAATAAGAAAGATGTGTTGAAATTGTATGGTAATTAGTCTGGGTTAGTCTAAATCAAGGCATTCTTTATGGCCACCAGCATGAAGTCATCATAGGACACCTGTTGTCTTTCTTTTTTCTTGATTTATTTCACTTGGAACAAGCACAGGCATCCCACAAATGCAGCGGACACCCAGAAATAATATACAGTACAGTACTATACAATATGATAAGGTTATTGACGTATCCCAAAGAGGGGTTTTCATTGTTAATTCATAAACGTTGCTTGAAAAACTTCCCATCCCTGGCCAGTTTTAGTTAATAGCAAAGAAAAGAAATATGTAAGCAGATTGGCAGGTAGCAAAGGGTAAACTAGCGCGGTTTTTGTTTCCTCGTGTAGTGTTCCAAGTAATTTGTAGAGGCAGAGTGTTCACAAAGAATCTGGAGTAGTGTTTCAGATACGTTTTTGAGGTAGGATACCTACAAGGAACCTGAAAGGGTCAAGTAAGAGTCCATACCAGTGGGTTTCCATACATTTTCTGAAGTCTGTGATTAATTTGAGGTGTGAGGTGTTCAGCATTGGTGGTTTTTTGACCTGAGACCTGCCTTTTATCTGGAACACTTTGGAGGGGTCAATACCATTGGGTTATTTATAGATTTTGTCAAGCGCGTCACTTGATTTGTTGGGTCAGGTGTCCAGTTTCGTTGGTTTCCTTGACCCAAGATTTATCTCCTATCTGGGACACTTCTTATGTCTCTGAGTTTTGCAATTCACTTGTCACCTTCATTAAAAGAGAACAAAACTGGATACTCAGCAGGCTCTGAAGCCAGTAATCACTTTGCAATCTAGGAGGAGTTTATCTGAAGAATCTGTGGAATCATCCTTTTTGTCTACTCTGACTTGAAGCCCAGTAACAAAATAATGATACGGCATAAGGGTGCACAGTCCAAAAATGTCCATACCCCTAGAAAAGAAGCCAGTTTCAATGAAGAACCACCTCCTTTCTCTGGGTTTGAATAGTGTTGAGATTTTGGTAGGGAAATGGCTGTCGAAAACTCGTCCTTAGTCGCCTGGCTTGGGAGCAATTTTACTTCTCTGGGGTAGGGTAGCTACACGTAAGATCACTTTTTGACACAGGTGTAAAGTTGTCACCAAGCCAGTTCAATGGCCCAATTTTGACATATTGAAATTCACCTTTAAAGTGCCCATGTCATGAAAATTTTTATTTTCCTATTTTAAAGTCCATATTAAAAAATGAACTTCTGCGAAAGAATTTTTTGATTCGAACGAAACACGAATTTTCTACGATTTTTTAAATTCTATTTTTATTTGGTACACCCCTTCCGCTGGTCAGCGTTTCATGGGCTCGCTGTGTCATAGATTAAGGAACGCATGTTGGCGTGGAACGCCAAAGTATTGATTCCTTTTTCAGGATCCGCCGTGTTGTTACATCGAGCGGCAACGAATTTTTCAGGCATTTTTACGCATCAACCCTACAAAAATCCTTATAGCGTTGATGTTATCACGTGTTCCTTAATCTACGTCATAAGTCGAGAGAAGACTTGAGCGAGTGGTGTGCCAAGATGGCGGGCAATTTGAACGCTTTTAAAAAATCGTAGAAAATTCGCGTTTCGTTCGAATCGAAAAATTCTCTCACAGAAGTTCATTTTTTAATATGAACTTTCAAATAGGAAAATAAAAATTTTCATGACATGGGCACTTTAGACAAAAGGCATCATCTCAAGGCTCTGGAGGAAATTAACTTGCACAAATTATTACTTTATTCCCCAGAGCCTTGAAGTCATGCTTATAAATTGAATTTTAATGCTGGTATATCAAAATTGGTCTATTAGGATGGAAAAGGGCATACATAACAGTGGATTTACCTCATAATTGAATTAAGAAGTTGTGAACTAGAAGAAGAAACTAGAAGTTTCATTGTGAAAATGAATGCTGGTAAGGGGAAACCCCTGAGAGTTAGGTTTGTTGAAGAAAAGTGGAAGCAGTAGTGTTATTTGGTGTTATATTCCAACCAAAATTCAACTTTTGCATTTTGTTTGTTTTGGGCTTTGCTGTTCTATGTTTGAGTTTCAGAATTCATCATTCGAGTATCACTACATGCAGCATTTGAGTTTCGCAGTGGGGCGTTGTTCAAAACACCTTAATGTTTCCTTATTCATCGTTCAACATGCTTGAGTGATTCTTTTATCCTTGCTTGATCAGTTTATGCTTGTTTCACATTTTACATTCCAAAATGCACGAGTGATTTACCTTTCAAAAGAAAGTCTGCTGAACGTGCGGGGTGCAAACAAACATGGCGCAGAATGGCTACCTTCTTGCTCAATACAAAACAATCAATCACATAAGAATTACTTACCTGGAAAACCTGAAATATGCAATGGAGATAGATGGATTAGCCTAAAAACTCAACTAACACATTCGCATGCCAGTTGACTGCAACAATCAGGAGCAAACTGGTGAAATAATTTGGCAGCTTGGTGAAGCCTGTAACGAGCAAACAAATTAAGCCCAATCAAGAGTGATAGATTCAGAGGTTGTGGAAATTGCTTCCCATGTTCATACAACAAAGAATTGTTTTGTCTTCTTGCTAATCATCTCAACTAGCCTCATTTCAGAGCAAAATGTCTTTTGAATTTGTTTATGGCAATGAGGCTATGGATGCATTGTACATAGTATATTTCTCAACCAACCACAAATCAAAGTAATCCACCGCTTGGACTTACTAGCCAATCAGAGTGCAAAGCAAGAGAAGGAGCTGGCGTGAAGAGCAGGAAAACAAGGGTGGCTAAGCCTCAATTATTGGTTGTAATTTTACATGTGATGGGTTGAAATGTTTGTGTAAGGTTTTTAACTCGTGGATGAGGACATGCACAGGAGCAAGTTGTTGTGAAGGTTTGCAAGCTGGATAGCCAGGAAGCCAGTTGTATATATTAGCTATTTTCTCAGGATTCCATTGCTATCAAATTGAATGTTCGGCAAGAATGTGGAGGAGTGGGGCAAGTAACTTATTCACAACGTGCAGAAGATTTAGAGATGTTTTACAGGAAAATTCTGCTGTTATGTGCACTTTTGTGGCAAGAAGCAAAGTTCAAGTTATGGTGGATTTGGGAAATCAGTCATTGCAAGTTTTTTCCTGTGTGTAGGGAATGTTATGTGACTGTGTGACAGCTTTCCCCAAATCGTGACTTTATTTTGTATTGTTGCTAAGTGATGAAATTATCTCAATTTCTCAAATTTCGAATCGTGCGATAAAATTGTTTCCAATGCACGTACAAATGGGTTGAACAATCCATTGTTGTATTCTTGGGGAGTTTTGATCCGGACATGAAAACGTGTCGTTCCCAAGGGTGAATCTTCAAAAACAGACGTATGACAGAGTCAATCCAGAACATGGCTCTGACTCCAATGATTAAATACAGTAACAACACTTCAGAAATAATTTTACTTTCTTTCCTATGGCAATGACTTCTCACAAAATTAACCATCAAAACTGCATTGCTGTCAGTCCCAGGCGAAGAAGAGGTCATCTCAGAAAAATGCTTTCAAGTACAAACCTCTCATGCCTCCAGGGCTCGTTACACGATGTGAAAAAGAAAGGGAATCATGCTCTGGCCATTTTCAGGGCAAATTGTGTGATTTAATATACTAAGCTACATTGTCCTTGTTTTAACTGATTTCAGAAAAGGAAAAGAAGTCAACAGAAATTTGAGCATAAAGACAATGATTTGTCTATATCAGAAATTAATATTAAGTCTTATCATTTGCATGCTTGTGTGGTAATGCTTTGAGGTGTCCGCAAAATAATGTTCAAAGGGATAGCAAAACAGATCTTTCGTTTTTTTCTGCTGTCATTTCTTTTTCACACCCTAAAACAACAGAACTTCATACCATAAAGTCGAGTCAAACTAAATTCTGTCAATCAAAAACCAGGTGCTCTGATGTTGTAATAACAAGTTTCTACACTGTCCACCATCTGTGTGTGGCAAGTGTCAAAAATACTGTCCCTGCCCCAGCAAACAGGGATTTTCTAGTTACGGCTAGCTAAGCCACTACGTTCACTCACTCCAAATGCTAGTTTGAACTTGATTCACCTCAAAACCCAACTTAAGTATGCACGTAGTTGGCTCCAGTTGAATTTTACGATTGAATTTTATGAAAACACAGCTCCAGCAACAATAGATATTTATCAAAAGATATCCATCAAAAGATCTATCCATGACTTAGCCATTGGCCCCCTACGTTTTGATTTAATCATAGGGTAACACAAAACCAAAGCAATGGCATGTTTTCTATTGACACTCAATTGAAAACTGCTGTATCAAGCACTGTCAAGAACCAAAAGCATCAGTAATAGTTTGATTGTAGTGGAAGGTGGCATTGGAATACCCATCCCTGGTGATCTGGTGTGGTCAGATCACTGCTTTGCATTGCATGGCATATTTATTATTTATATGTCCTTAAAGCCTGCTGCAGGTGTGAAGAAACAGCTGAGCAAAATGTCTTGCAGCAGTAATCTCAGCTCTTTCCTCACAAGTGTGCCGGCTTTATGGAAATTGTTGTTTTATTTTAACATGTGGGATTCTCGTTTTACCTGCTACCAAAAATTTTATTGACATTTGCACATTTGAAATTTTGTAGGTTCCACTTGTCAGTCTGCTTCGGAAGGCTTTGTCTTGTGTGGGCTCTAGATATCAAGGATACCTTCAACAAACTGTTGCCAGTAAGTGAGTGTTTTTTGATTACCTGATGTGATGTATTGGCACAAAAAGGGTGCATTTCAGTCTGACATTGATTTTGTCTATAAGTAAGTGAGTAACTTATTGTTACTTATTTTTAGGATTACAAGAAAATTGTGAAATAAGAGACCAGTAAAAGAGAGGTTAGTGCAAGCATATTAAGAACATGAAATTTGATAATGTAATGAACTTAAGTAATAATGAACTCCATTTAAGTTTCAATGGACTTCGTGCTTCGTGCACTAATTGGGAACACCACAGACGTGAAGTCATATCAAACAATGGTTTTTGTGGACTCCGAGAGGGGACGTTACCACAGAACCTG
>BLFK01000187.1:210539-223160 GCA_014634185.1 Astreopora myriophthalma
AGTTTAATGGCCAAGCTCCCACGTGACAAGCCTCCTGTAGTTCATTGCTAGAGCATCCAAACTATTAGTTGATTGATGGTCATACATGTAAGTTCAACTCCTGTTAGGAGCACTCAGAGTTTTTTCAGAGTATTCGTGTGTCATTACCAATAAATTTATCATTTCATGTTACAAAGACAAGTATAAAAAATGTACCTCTCTGGTGCTCTTTATCTTCTGGTACATGGTATGTATGTAGTAGGTTGTATGGGGCTTGGTCAGAGGAATATTATTCTGTACATTTTGTCGCATTCTTGTCGTATTCTTTCTTACTTGTTGTCTTTAGTTAACTTTTTTCTAAAGCAAGTTGGTTGACTGGTTTCTTTGTGAGTTGTGACCTGTCAAGTAAATGGGCTGTTGTAGCAGTTATCTTTCTCGATTTTAGCAACTCTCCAAAAAGAGTTATTAATGGCATGGTCTTCTAAATCTATGCAACAAGTTTTAATGTGAAAGGCCTGAATATGCTATTTTTGTGGTAGGGACTGGTCATGCAACAGCGGGTGAACAGTCTTCATCAATGGCAAGTGGCAGACACATGGAAACTTCTGTATCTGAGGGTTACAAAGGACCCAACGAAGCTGGATGTCTTAGCAGAGGTACCATACAGTCTTCTTCTTTCTTGCTGTTGTTTCAATTCAACAAGGGTCTGTTGTTGAGTGTTAGGTTAGTGATTCATTGCTAGCAAATAGACAAGGCATGGCTACATTGTCTGCATGGACTGTAAAGCTTAGGTTCTGTCTTGAAACAATTGTTCATAAACTGTGTGGGACGTTAAAGAAGCCCCACATTGTTTGCAAAGAGTAGGGGAAGTGGTCCCTAGTGTGGAATATACCTTATTTATCTCTGTAATGTATACACGCAGCACAGGCCTACAGAAGTTGGCTACCCTCTCTTGTGGTAATGCTGTATTTGTGTTTGGCGAAGATAAGAATAATAAAATGAAAATAAAATACAATTCAACAACAACATCTTTATCGACTATCGTGCAGATTGCTCTATACAATAATTACGAAAAGGGTATGTGATTATGGAATAGGTACTGACCTCCATAAATAACCATATGGAGAGATGACAATGCCCGCAAGTCATATTGCAGAATTACAGGTAAACTTTAAATAACGTAGTGAACCTACGTTGTTGTTATCTTTGTTACCCTCTTTGAAAGAGATACACGTAAGCCCCCTTAGTGTTCGAACACATTTTTGTTTTTTTACTCTAGGCTCATCAGACAGACAAGCTGCGGAAAATCCGGGAAAAAGACCAAGTACCACTCCACTTCTGAAGGAACAAAGAGGTAATACAGACATCCCTGAAGGAAGGGCTGCTTGTCTAGTTTGTTAGGACAAGAGTCAGGGGATATGAGTGCAGTAATGTCAACTTTAGTTGGCTAATAATTAATTTTTTTTTCTGGGAATATTGGGGGAAACGTTTTTGTTGCTTTTCATAGAATGACACCAAGTTCATCAGTCAGTTGAAGTTACGTTTAAACTAATGTCTTGTGGAAAAGGAGGGGTCTGTATATCTTTGACAGCCAAACCAAAAATGACAAGCCATGTAAACGGAGAAGTTGTTGTTTTTTTTTTTCCAGTCACCATTGATAACTCAGTGGTCGTAGAGTTGCTCAGAGCAGAGTACAACAGACGAGCTCAGCTGAGGCCGCTTCCTTGGGACAGCACCTTTCAGTTACCACTCGAAAGCGTCTACACGAGATTGAAAATTGTCCCTAGACGAAAAGCAGGTGTCGAGAAAAACGGTTATGAAAGCGCAACGTGTGATGATTTTCTTGAGCCATGTGACAATATGGGTGTCCAGTACAAAGGCGAGGACTTAGCTGAGGAAGGAGATAGTGAGGTGAACCCGTGTGACATCTTTGGTGTCCAAGGGAATGGCGATGCTGGCATGACGATAATAGAAGGAAGCCCAGGAATGGGTAAAACAACTTTTTGTCTTAAGCTTGCGTGCGACTGGGCAAATGAAAGCTCTGCAACAGCAGTTACTTTTCCCAAGTTTGAATTTGTCCTGCTTCTAAAATGCAGAGATATTGATGGAGATCTGATGGAAGCCATCGTGGAGCAACTTCTGCCTAACGATATCAATGAAAAGACCAGGGAAAAGTTTCTAGATTTCATAACGGACCTTGGTAATCAGAAGAAAATTTTGATTATTTTGGACGGCTTGGACGAGCTTCCTGAAGAATCGAAGCATCACGTGGATGAACTTCTCCACCGAAACATTTTACCGTTCTGCTATGTCTTGGCCACAGCTCGACAAGAAAAAGGAATTGAACTGCGGAAACAGTTTGTATTTTGTATTTCCCTACAGAGTGAAGGATTCACTGAGAACGATTCCTTCGAGTACATCAGGAAACATTTTAAGAATGTTGTTCCAGAGAAGTCATCCAAGGGAGAGAGGCTTATTGAAGAAATGAAAGAAAATACTTTGTTACATGCGCTCCGAAACAATCCCTTAAATTTGCTTCTCCTGTGCGTTGTTTACGAAGACCATGAAGGACAGCTGCCATCTTCCCTTACTAATCTCTTCCAAATAATTGTCTGGTGCCTTTTGAGAAGATTTTGTGCGAAACGTGGTGAGAAAGTTTGTGATGAGGATGGGGATTTGGAGAAGCGATTTGAAAAGGACATCCTTGCTATTGGAAAGCTAGCTTGGAACTGCCTGCTGAAGGAACGCCATAGTTTTCTTGAAGATGAATTAAAAGAGTTGGAAAGAAATGATGACAAATTGGTAGCGCGTGGACTGGGCCTACTTTACAAGGAAGAAAGTTTGAAGAGATTGAAGCCACAACATGAGTATTGCTTTCTTCACAAGTCGTTTCAAGAGTATCTGGCTGCGTCGTACATTGCACAGAAGTTACAACAAAACCAGTTTAATGTATTTGAGCATTTAGAGTTTGATGATGTGGTGAAGAAATATCCGCAAGTGTTTTTATTCGTGTGTGGAATACTGGGTGAGGAGGCAAGTGTTCTTTTCACACAGATTGGTGAGAAGCTTAAGAGTCACTGGGACTGGCTCAAATGCAGGAAGGCAGCAGCAACATTCTTTCTTGAGAGCTTGAATGAAAGTGGAAGCGCCGAACGAGTTGCAGATAGTCTTTTTTCATTCCTACCCTTTCCACGGGTCTTACGGTTATCCTTGCATGACACTGACCTTGTCAAATTTGGCGATGACGTTCAAACCAACCTGTTTAAAGTTATGAAGGCCTGTACGAGCCTTTCCAAGCTACAGACACCTGTTGAAGTTCACATCCGAGCTAAGTTCTCCGTCGGATTTTTATCTTACAGAGGTCGAAGCGAGTTGCTTGGCATCGTGTCTCTCCGAAAGCTTAAAACTCTTGACCTTTCTTTTTCTCGAAACTGTCTCACGGAAAGTCATGCAGATGCTATGTTTCAGAGGTTGTCCACAAACACCAGTTTATCGGAATTGACGTTTACAGTTCCTTACGGCATCAGTGATAGCAACGTTGCTGCTGTTGGTAAAGGATTAGCTGCATGCAAGACCTTACAGAAAGTGACGTTCACTTTGTATGAAGAGAGTAGTGCCGCCTGGGCCAGAGCCCTTGAAGCTGGATTGTGTGCTGATACACCGTTGTCGTCTGTTGGTCTCAGGTTCTGCGGTCCAACCAGTGAAACTTCGTTACAAGCCTTAGAGAAGCTCATATTAAACCAATCCCTGTCCTCTCTTTGTCTCGTTGTCTGTGGAGATTTGCAAGACTCACTTGCGGCAGCCCTTGCTACAGGCCTCACGGGACAAACCACGGTAACATTGCTAGATTTGTGTGTTCACGGGAACATGAGTTTTTGCGGTGCTAATGCAATTGAACGAGGGATTGTAGGAAATCAATCACTGAATCATCTGAAAGTTACTGTGCACGGAGAGCTGCCCGACAATTGGAAAGATATTTTGGAAAGTGAACGATTGGCTAAGCCGTCACTCCTTTCCTCAAGTTTTTATCCACACATTTTCAGCAAAGTGTCAGCTAATCAGGCGACGCATTTTCGTCCTTTTGCGATAGAGAATGGGTCGCCAGCAGAACAACACGTAACTGTAAACTTCTTGGGAGAAATTTGTTGGGACCGCAGTGCAGAGGCTTTCTGTGGAGCCCTAATTTCCTCCCCACTGTCTGGCCTGACTTTTAATGTCCACGGAAAATTAGTTGATGGCATTTTTCATTGCACAGCAAGACGTGTTGATCAACACAAAATGCTGTCCACCGTAACCATCAACATATGGGGTCAATTGAAGAAAGAAGGGAAAACACTCTTTAATGAACTTGAATTAGACAAGAATTCTGCTGTTACCCTACGTGTGCATGATGTGCCTGTACCTTCCGATGAATCAAGTGATAACGAAAATGTCGCAGTCGATAGTCGTGCATCTCTGGCCGCACTCTTTGCTAAAGAAAAAAGTAGCGGAAAAAAGAAGCTAAACCTTACAATCAAAATCGAGGGATCTTCACCAGGAAATTCCACCCGCAAGGACGGTGACTGGGGATACAGTCTTTGCGCGGGTTTGGCAAGCAACAACTCACTGAGTGCGTTGGCTCTGGCAATCAACAGCAAGGGAACGTGGGGATTCGGTCTGGGGGAGGGTTTGGCAACCAATACCTCATTGAATGCTGTTACTTTGACAATCAACGATTACAGGAACAGAAACTGGGACAACGCTCTGCGCATGGGTTTGGCACGAAACACCTCACTGAATTCGCTTACTGTTACGATTAACAACTACAGCATCATGGACAGTTACTGGGGAGACGGTCTCGGTGCAGGTTTGGCAAGCAACACTTCACTGAATTGCCTCACTCTAACCATGAACAACTACAGCGAGATGAGCGGTGGCTGGGGAGACGGTTTTGGCGACGGTTTGGCACGCAACTCTTCACTGAATGCTGTCACTCTGAGAATAAACAACTACAACCACCTGCGCGGTGACTGGGGAGATGGTTTTAGCCACGGTTTAGCAGGCAACACCTCGCTGAGTGCTTTCACTTTGACAATTAACAACTACAGCGACATGAGCGGTGACTGGGCAGACAGTCTGGGCAAGGGTTTGGCAAGGAACACCTCACTGAATGCTTTCACTCTGACAATTAACAACTACAACGACATGAGCGGTAACTGGGGTGGTCCTGTGGGCGTCGGTTTGTCAAAAATGAAGTCTTTGACTACGTGTAATCTGACATTCAACATCTGCGGTGAAGTAAGTGCTAACTGTTTACCTGATCTTTTGGAGAATGTGATGAAATGTGAATCGTTGGAGACACTGAGAGTGAACATTACCGATCATCGTGCCACAAATGGCAGCCGTGGATACGACTTCAGTAAATTTGTTGCAAAATCCCCATCACTCTTGCTCATAGAACTAACTGTCAGCTTTTATGGAATGGAGGACAGTTCGTCAGATTGAAGCGTGAAGATCAGTTACTGCCGAAAGTTGCAGGTAAACCAAAACTGTAGCTCAGTAGATACTAGTTGTCCCTCACTAATTTTTGGTAGGGATAGTGAAGCGATTGAAGCGCGCTCGCGCGTAAAGAGTTTCTCTCGCGCGCACTCGCGAGTGGTTGTCCCGCGTTAGCGCCTCGTCATATGGGCCCGGTTACACGGCAGGCCCGGTCACCGAGACGAAAAATTTCCGAATGTGCACTACAGGACTAAAAAAAAAGCCGGAGAATTCTTGAAAACATTGTACGTCGAAAAACATTGATCCCGGGTGGTTTCTATGAAGCCCAAATTTTCGCTTGGAAATTCCGGATATTAATCGTGCTCAAAAGGAAGAGGCGTGTGTTTTCCCAAAGCCCCGAAACTCTTATTTCGGGTGCATGCGATAATTTCCTCTGTATCTTGGAAAGGAAGACATTTTAAGGCATGAAAGCTCGCGTTTATTTTTGCTTTTTCAGGCTTATCTTAAAGATTTAGTGTATATTAAAAAGTTATAACGAAGAAAAGACACACTAGTTTGTAACGTTTCACTATCGGATGGCTATTAGAAGCACACCTAAAGCTTGGATAAACACAACTTTAATGACACTACACGATGCTATACAACGTGGCGGATCTCTCTCTCAGATACCCATAACTCCGCGCGTTACATAGGTCCGCATAGCATACTTGTAAGACACTACATAGTTTATTACAGGACTACTGGAAACGCACCAAAACGAACACGAACTAAACTAAATAGTACTCAACAAAGACCACGAAATTACGTGAGTGGCGAGTCTAATAACATGGGAATAACTCTCGAGTGAGACAATGAACACTTCAAAAGACCAGCTTTTAAGATTAAACAGGTCGCAGGTTTACAAGTTCTTTTTAAATTTACTATTTTATTATTTGTTTATTTATTTATTTATCTTTACAAGTTGCTTTTCGGCCTCGAAAAGTTTTCGGACCCTTGGAGAAACGGGCCCCAGGTCTCTCTTGGGTGGAAAAAGTCGAGTTGCCGTCGGGAGACGGCTCCACAAGCACTGCCGGCGTGAGTAAAGGAAGTGGAATTGTTGTGCAAGAGGAACGCTGATTTCTGAACGTTGACCGTCTCCAGAAGTATTGCATTTGTTCGGGAAAAGTCCCGTTTGAAGAACGAGTTTGATTTAAATCGAGAGCGCGTTTGATTTGAATCGCGACCGGTTAGAAAGAAACTTTTGGCTTAATGGTTCGCCCCTGGTAACCGGGCTAGACTGTTGTTATGGGAATAAATTTGAACCCATTTTTTTTTTTATTGTATTGTATTTTATTTATTTTGTTCTTTTTCAGGTATAGTACGAGAACATACAGATCGACACGTATAAACATTACAAAACTTACAAACAATTACCTTAATTACAAAATACGAAGAAAACAACACTACACTACACTACAAAGATTACAGAACTTATTCAACTAAAGTAAAATAAAGAGTAATTAAAGGAATCTTAGAAAAACGACGTTTGGATAACAGCTGCTGTTGTATTAATGGTAGTGAAGGTTTGCATTTTTTATCGTGGAAATGGAAATTTTTGAACATAATGAATTCTTATTTAACTTACAGCGGTAAATAAAATATTTTCTTTCAAGAAGGATGTAGTTGACCAAGGTACTTATATTATCTGTACCTAAAATCCCAAAAAGAACATCCTTGATATCAAAGCTAACAGTTATATTTAAGGAATTAAATACAGCCTTTAAATCATCCCGAAACACACACACTTTTGTACAATACAAAAAGGGATGTTCTATGGTCTCCAACTCCTCACAAAAATCGCATAAGAGAGAATCGACTTTTTTAAACTTAAATAGCATCTTGTTTGTATATAAGATCCTGTTTAATATTTTATATTGGAATTCTCTTAATTTAGTATCCAATGTTGTTTTGAAGGGCAGCAGATATACCTTTTCCCAGTCTAGCTGGGATGTGTGCGTGCTGAGAGCTTCGTTATATTTCTTTTGCGCTTTTGGTATACTGGATATCTTAGAAACAAAAATGTCATATAATGGCTTCGATTTAAAATTTTGAAAATTGACTTTTTTCCCTTCAATACGTAGATTGAAATCAGTTTGGATTAGATCATGAGTTTTTGAGGAGATAGAGTTTTTATTTGTTTTCAATATTTTGCACCATTCTTCTGGAAAAGCATTGAAGAGACTGAGAAGTTGAAAATGTTCAACTGGCGAAAGAGTTGAATATAGTGGTTCCTTGTTCGGCTTGAACTCTCCCCGTATGTCGTAGAAGTCTCCAATTGACATGAGACTCAATGTTGGGCATTTTCAAGCCTCCTTTATCAATAGGGTCAATAAGTGCTGTGGGCTTTACTTTATCTTTTCCCTTCCAAACAAAAGATTATAATAAAGTATTTAGTTTTTTGATAAACTCTTTTTTGTTTGAAATGAGAACAACTGTGTATAAGATCTTTGGTATCGCGAAAGATTTGATCGCTTGGATTTTTCCAAGTAGTGTAAGTGCTCTCCAGCTCCAACCCTTCAACAATCCTTTCAGAGATTTCTCGATTGATTCAAAGTTGAGCTTATAAAACAGTGAGTGATTAAAGGTAAAGTTAACCCCTAGAATTTTTATGACCTTATTTCATTTACACCTAGTTCTGAGCTGCTTACTTCCATATTTCTGAGTAGTAGAATTTCCGCTTTGTCGTGATTAACCTTCAATCCGGAGTATGTACTCAATATAGCATCAAAAAGGGTGCAGTGCGAAAGTTTGTCCTTACCAAATGATGTCATATCATCCGCGAATATAACTAATTTTATCTTAGAACCATCCACTGCAATATCAGTAATTTGGTCGTTATTACGTATGGATAATGCCAATAATTCGAGTACTATCATGAAGAGAGATGGCAAGAGTGGGTCGCCCTGGCGAACACCCGTTTAAGATTGAAAGAGAGAGTGGAGAAGCCACTATTGATAACACAACTTGATATATTCTCATAAAACGTTTTGATCCACCCCAAGAAGGATTCCCCGAAGCCAAAGAATTCTAGTGATTTGAGAAGGAAGTTCCAATTTAAAGAATCGAAGGATTTCTCAAAACCTATTGCAGTCATTATACCTTGGTAGTCTCGCATTTTTGTAAATTCCATAACATCGCTTATCGTACGAGCTGCATCAAAAATGGTTCGTCCTTTCACAAAGGCATTCAGATCATAATGAATAATATGTGGTAGCACGTTCTCTAACCTTTAAGCGATAGCTTTTGAGCCGATTTTAACATCAACATTTACTAGGGAGATTGGTCTCCAGTTTTTTATCCGTCTCCTGTCTTTGTCCTTTTTCTCAATTAAGGTTATTACGGCTTGCTTTTGCGAATTTGATAATTCTCCATGAAAATACGCATAATTTAACGAGTCCACTATAGAAACGTTCCAATTTCTGACCAGAAGAACTTGTAAAATTCTATAGTCAGCCCATCGTTTCCAGGAGTTTTATCGTCACTAAAGGCAGACAGAACCTTGAAACATTCGAGATATGTTAATTCGCCCTCGCACGTTTCACGCATTGAGTCAGTTAACTTTGGAGATGAAATCGTATCTTCCAGAGAGAGACCAGTTGAATAGTCAGTTTGTATTCCCGACTTTTCGTCATAAAGTTCCGAATAAACACTGTGAATTTCACTCATAATAGTGTCCGCAACAGTAGTCTCATCTCCATTTGTTCGAATAAGCTTCCGTATGCAGCTTTTTTTTTAATTTCAGCCCATTTAACGGCTTGGCACACGAGGACGACGAAAATTCTAATGAAGGATGAAGTGGCGATGCGATATCTCGGAAACCGAACCAGCCGGGAACCGGGTTCGCGCGAAGAGCGAGCTATCGTAGTCTATTTAAAAGAAGATGAGAAACCATGTAACATCCGTATTGATGCTTAATTGAACACTAAGATGCGCTATAAAGGGAAGGGTGCCTTAGGTAGGCGCGGATCATTTGTCATTTTGATCATTGGTTATTCGATGCGTCGACGCATCGGATGCAGGGTGGCAATCCTTCTGTAGCACGTTATAGGTCGTTCAGTTTGTCTTTCTTGTTTCTTTGGGGCACTCAGTCACTTATATCGTCATGGAAGAATATTTGACGTATTCCATCTCTATTTTGCCATGACCTTTGGCCACCATTTTGGATGACGGGTAAATTCAAGCTCAAGCAGAGGCGCGCGGGGGTGGTGCGGGGAGTTGTCTTTTTGGGGTGGGGTCAGGCCGTCTTCGTATTGAACTTCTCTTGAGCGTCCAAGACAAAGCCGCGTGCAGGTTGATTTACAGGAATCATGAAAGCAAGACTAAAATACGAGCATAGTGAGGTTCTAGCCTGGGTTACAGAGAGACTAAACCGCCGTTATATTCTGTCCATATCTTATTCTAGGCTTTTATCTTAGTTTCGAGTTACTTGTCCGCCTGGGCGCAGGCTATGAAATTAAAGCGTGTCAGAAGTCCATAACTCAGAAGTCTCGATCTGGAATGGAATGCGGCCCATCAGCTTACGGTTACCGTATTATCTATTTTTAGACGGGCTGCTGCTAGATTTGTGCCATGATTTGCATTTGGCACGAGCAATCCCACGTGCGGCTCTTGGTTGCGGACCAATGAGACGCGTTGTGGTTATCAGGGCCAATGTGATTGGCCATTATTTGGCGGGAGCACTATTCTAAATTTAGATAATACCTTAAACTGATTGGCCAAGGCCAAATGAGACAGATCGACACTTCTGGGTTATGGACTTCTGAGCGTGTTCAAATTTGACACGACACCAAGAAAGAGAAAGTGTCTTTACGCCTTTCAAGGTTATTCCGCCTTTGTTACTTTTGTTAGGTGAAGATACTGTAACGAGTTGCTCTCCACAATCTGCCTATTTCCATCTGAAAACTTGGATGCAACTTCTCGAGCCATGCTGCACAATATTGGCAAAGCCCTTTAGGCTTGGTGTGTGATGAGGTCACGTCAGAAAGGAAGCATCTGAAACCTTCCTGTTTTCTTGCAAACCTGTGAGTATTATTGTGGAAAAATCCATCGCGGTCATAGATGTCAAAGGCTTAGCTTCTGCAACTGGATCCATCCTAAAACGACGTGACGAGCTGGCTAAGCCAGAGGCTTTTCTCTGACAAACCTAAAAGGTGTGGCTTGAGCAGGAACTGTAAACAGCGTTTAAATTCAAGAGTGGAGAAAACTGTGAAGGCTAAGTGACGCTTCATTTTAAGTTGCTAAAATTAGAAGAACCTTGTAGGCAATGTAGACAGGCTACCTGGTTAATGGAAAAAGGCAAGAGCAGCTTATCGTTTCAATTTTTTCGCAAAACACGACTGTAGCTCCCAGGCTCCATTACGAAAGCCAATATGGCAGATCCTGTGCTCGCAATCATGCTTGGCTTTTCGTGTCAAGTGTTCACACATGTGCCGAGATCTTTGTACAGCATTTAATCACCTTTTCTCTTGTATAATTGTAGCTATATTGAATCGCTTTTTGCTTATTTATTACTTATTCAATGTTGTTGGGCAATTGCAGCACGCAAATGTGCCGTTTCTTGCTTACTCGTGCGTTTAGGAAAGTGAGTTGAAAGCAAGGAAAGTAATATGTCTAGAACCACCGATTTAGCCATAAGAATACCCAGGTTTTCTTTTACGTAAAAACGTTGAAATACTATGTAACGTTGATCCGTGGTGGCGTTGAATGGGAGACCCGTTGGCGCAAGTAGGGAGGTCGATTTGTTGGCAGCTCCTTTCAGTTTTAATTTGTACATACAGAAAAAAGAAGTAGGCATAACATGTGTTTTTTAAGTTTTGTTTTCTTCCCGTTAAAACAGACTGAGCTAACTTAATGATTTCGCGTACTTCAAAGGTGTGGTTCGTGTGTCGTAGTTATATCCGTCATCAATTCGCTATCATTTTGTATTCGCAAGAAAGATAGCTAGCGGCAAACTGAATTGAGTTGTACTCAAGTCTGGATGGGTCCCATTGTCACCGCAGTAAGGACCAATTAACAGGGTTGCCATCGAAGAAACGCTGCTTTTTTTCTTTTGGTCGATCCCACTTCTGCGCCTGGGTCTCCTACGATGCTACATGTTGGCTCTCTGCTTGTCTCCAGAATCTTTTGTCTACAATAGCGCCAGAAGGCTTAAGCCCCAGCCCCATTGCAACCAAAAGATGGCCGTGCACGTGTCTTGGTTCTGGAAAGAGCCTGTTAAAAGGGAACATGGTGTTGTAGTTTTCCAGGACATGAAATTATTGAAATAGGATTATTCGAGAGTCGTCTTGTATATGTTTCATTTTGTGTACAATTATTGTAGGTGTAGAAATTTTACTTTATGGCTATATGTAGTTAATCTCTGAAACTTCAACGACACAGGATTTTAAATGTCAATGGGACACAGTTCCTATTGAAAGTTTGAAGACAATGGTGTAGGAAGGTTTTATTTGTTAAATCAAGTTAGCTTCTGAAAGGGAGCTACGAAAATGGCGTTCTGCTGCGCCAATGGTGACTTGTACAAAGATTGAAGGAGTTGTTATTTAACAAACAGATGTGTACAGATTATTTTTGTAGTATTTGTAGTGCGACTATCTTGTGGTTATTTCCCAGGTAATGACCTTGATTCGCATGGTGAAAAATAAAAGTTTGTCTTAAGCGTAAGAAATGAGTTTCAAAGGCTTTCCTTTCTGCGAATGGGCCTCGGGGGAAGCCCATAACTGGGAGGAGACAGCTTCTACACAGTTGTGTCAGGGCGTTTTCACAGATCGAGCTATTTTTAGATCGATTTCCCACCAAGTCAGACACGCAGGGGCTTTGGTAGTTTAACTAGATGCCTAGCATGCTCAGTTATTATGCCTAGCGCTGAGAATAGCCATTTTGAAGAACAATCGAAGGGAGTTTTTGGTCAAAATTTTGAAATCGACTCGTGCGGACCAGAACTGAACTTTTTGAGGGGAAATGTAATCTAAAGCAGGTCTAAAAATAGGTCGATTTTTAAAAACGCCGGATGGAAGTTGTACACTCCTGGATATGGGCTCCTGGCCTTTGTATATCAGGGTGGGTTTTTACGGACGACTCTTTCAAGCGGGCTTATAAAAAGGAAAGGGACTGGTTGGCTGGCCTTGA
>BLFK01000187.1:223170-233332 GCA_014634185.1 Astreopora myriophthalma
GGTACGGGGGGGGGGGGGGGGGGAGGGTCACATTTTTCAAGTCTTGTTAAACCCCGCTTTCCACCCAGTGTCTCCTTCGAAGCCATTTCCAGCACCCAAATTTAACGTTGAAATATCGCTTGTTCTGAGGGTAAAAGGGGAAAACCTCTTCTGATTTAACCAGCTAGTTTTGTAAATTTGCTGATTGAACAAGCATGGGTTATTGAGGGTTGTCCTTTGTCTAGGTGTCGCAAAGTGTCTCCCAACCCTAACCTGAACAGTGTAGTGATACATGAAGTTCTTAGGCTTTGCGACGTCAATGAAATTTACGATGAATCTCATTATGTAGCTATATTGGACAAGTATGGGATTATTGAAAACACAAGTTTCCGAATCCTCTCGGGTATCGACACGATTGAATGTCCAGTAAATCAAAATCTAATAGCAAACTACCGAGACGTTCGAGGTTGAAAGTATTTACTAATATTAGAGCTATGTTGATTCTGCTCGATATGAAAAGATTCAAAGAATTCCGATGAATTCAATGAAGATTTTGGGTTCAAACGAAATGGGAAAACTTGCCTCTACAAGTGTCTGAAAACTCTAATGACCCTCCCCCAAGGAAACACCTCAAGTGTTTTTGCTGTACCCCTGCTCCATAATCTAACCGACTCCAGTCCCCTCCCTCTGAACCATAAATAGAGAACACTCTCTGTCTTGTACTTCGTCGCCGGGAAGTATATTTTGTTTTCAGCGGATGGATGCACCAATGAAGGCGTATTTCAGTTTACCTCGCACTGTCTTCATCTTAAAAGTTGAAATTTACCGCCGTAAAATTTCTCGTAACACACTGTCAAAGGTTCCCGAACCAGTCATCATGAATTCAACCCGAAAGAGACTGCTGTCTGTGATTTGGCTTTGTAGGCCAGTTACAATGTTAATGCCTCAGGACAATAATCAAACAGTGAGCGCAACCATTTCAGCTGCTTCAGATCGAGACACAGCTGACGCACTTTCCAGAGTCGGCCACGTTCACCCTTCAGCCAATCACAAATCGAAGTAATTCAAAACTCGCCCTTGCTGGCCAATCAGGACACAGGGCAAATGAACGCAGCCAGCAACTAAGCGCTGGAAAGCAACAGCAACACTTCTCGCACTTGGATTAGTTTTGCATCAATTGGTTTCAAAGTCTGCAAGTTGGTTTTTTTTTTGTTTGTTTTTTTTTTTCTTCCATCCAATCGTAGACCCAACCAAGACCAAAGCAATCGCTTAATTATTTTTGACACTCAATTGAAAAGTGCTCTATTGACTAATGTAAGGTTAATATAAATCCACGTCATGTATCCTCGAATGTACTGTCTACTAAGAGGATTATTCACCCTTATTTTGTAGTCGTTTCCAAATTGAGAAATACACGTATGTGAACAGTTTTCTTATAGAAACTTATGTTTTGCACTATTATGGTTGGATCATAACCATTCCTTTTTAAAAACAAAAGCCTTCATTCTCCCACTTAATGTATATGTTATGAAAAATTTTCTCTCTGGGGCAGTGAAATTACTTTGGATAATGTTTCAGTGACTTACATTTTCCTTTTCTGTTGTGTAATCTGCAGAAGTTACCTTAGACAAAACTGTAACAACCTCTTTGCTGAACTATATTATATCCTTGTTTTATATCCTTGTTTTGCTTTCTTTTCTTCTCCTTAAACCATTGGCTTTGTATAGATAACCTTGTGGAAGGCTGGCATGCTTTGCAGCCAAATAGTTTTACGTATTTTAGTCATGCTTGCTTGTGCGGCTTATCAGTGCATGGAAGTGATCATTCGAAACAGCTATGTGCAATCAAGTAAATTTTATAATGTAAAATTGGTGTTTGCTGTCTTTCATGGTTTTGCATTCACTGATTCGTAAAGTCCATTGATACATCTTTTGAGGAAATCCCACTGTAAATGCAACCCTAGGGAAACAATTGACCTTGTGAGTTGTGATTCGGAAACCCATAAGTTCGAGGTTGGGTCACAGGCAGCCCAGACGGGCGCAGACAGCACATTTCTTTTTAGTTGATGTAATCTCCCTATGAGAAAAGCTACAATATGTCATTAACTCTCCAGTACAAACAAGGACACCTTGTTCAGTTTGTCTTATAGGTGCATTCTTAAATCTACATATGGAGCAACGTTCCGTTGTTCGCCAAATTCTACCCTGTCTTTTTTTTCTGCTGACTGAGGTGGTTTATGGGCCGATTTAGCCACAGTAACAGGATTTTTCAAGGTACAATTGCGCTTGATAGTTCTAATAATTTCATATCAAGTTTCAGTTTATGTATGAGTTTTTGCTTACTCGCCCTTCCCCGGATGCCATTGGGAGTCGAGTTCTTTAAAAAGTAGCCAGTTCATTCCTGACTCCTTTCCGAATTTTTTGATACCTTTGTGATACCATGTGATACCTTTTGACCAATAGGAAGCTCTCACCATCTTTGTAACACATTTGGAAGTAGTTACCGTGGAGTACGAGTGTACAGCGTTCGTTTCGTGTTTCCTTGTTTTCCTGCTTGTGGTATATATGGTAGTCTTTTGTCCCGCAATCGTTTGAGCATTCACTCCCATTCAGTTGCCATCCTACAATCATGGGCTGACTTTTGTTCGCACCAAGCATTTCATTATGTAGAGCAAAGTATAGCTGATCGCACTGGGCGTAAAGTCTGAAGGGTGGCTCCGAGTTCTTTTTCAGCGTGCAAGGAGGTAAGGCTATAAACTGTTGGGGCTCAGATTTACTCCAAGGCTTCCCTATCTATGCGATCTTCGGTTTTCGGGTCTTCAAGAGAACATCACAATCGCAGTTCGTTTCTTGTGTGCTTGAGGCGTTACAATGATCAGACGCGTTGTCTGGAATTAATTTTCCCATACTTGCATGCTCGCAATCAGATTGGGTAATTTCACTGTCACGCAATAGAAAATAAAATCCGAAACCGTTCAATGAAAGAAGCCAAGGAAATGAAATGTTATAAAAGACTAATAGATAAACAACTTTTTCAAGTCTCAGGGCTTTGTGGTAGGTACATCGTCTCTGAGTTATTTGCCAAAACGTGTCACACGATTTTACAGAGCTTTGTATGGAGACGCCGTTGTTGGTGTTCCTCCGAAGCACGCCAATATGGCGGCTGGAAATAAACAAACAAAAAAATGGAACTCAGTTTGCGATGAGAGCGCTTTCTTTTCACTCGTGAGCTAAACTACTTGACCATAATCGTGTCTTCTACTGCTTTTAATGCTTAATTTGCTAAAAATCACAATGACAGACCATTTTTTGAACCATACAGCTCTCTTGGTGTCACACAAGGTGAAATTTCGAAAATTCAAAATGCTGCATTTTCAAAACAAAAAAAAAAAAAACGCCACAAGGCCTAAAAAATGGGAAAAAGATTACTTCTAGGTAACTTTCCATCTAGTTTACATTAAAATTTCAGAAAACCATGCTGCTTTGATTTTAGAATTTCGTGACATCAAGTGAAAACACCCTGTAAGGGACCGACCATTTAACTCTTGAGGGGGGGGGGGGGGATTTCTGGTCATTAAGTTTTTTTTTTCTAGCAACCTGGGGCCGGTTGTTCGAAAGCCGATTAACGCTAACCCTCGATTAAAAAGTAACCGACGTTTGGATTTCGCCCTCTGAAAACACTCTCAAAAAGTGGTTTTAGGTTAAAGCGGAAGAAAAGTGTAAGTCACAAGCCACAAGCAAAAATCTTCAGGGAAAATCTTTGTGAATTGAAAAATAACCTGGAATCAAAGTTTACTCTAACCCAGGGTTAGCCTAATCGGGCTTTGAACAACTGGGCCCTGGTGGGTAGGATATTTTTTTCCTCCTAAATGCTCTGCTGGATATCTTTTTCTCTCCTCATTTCTCTGCAGGATTTTTTTTCCCTCAAAAAAGTGTCGTGTTTACATTTACAGAATGTATTTACATTTACATTGTGGTTATTGCAGTAATAGTTCTAATATGGAGCTGCAAAGCCTTAAAATGTTGTAAGCTATACAAAATCATTCTTGTATAGCTACATGTTTTCGGAATGCCATTCTTTAGAATCATTTAATATTACCTAATAACAATATTCTCATGTTATAAAGTGATGCTCCACAGGTAGATTTGAAAATGTTTAGCTTCTTAATTTAAAAAAATAGCTAAAAATAGCAAAAAGCAGTTGAGAAATGCTCATAGCATGGTAATTACTGCTAGAATCATTAGTTACAATTTAAAGGTGGACTGAAATCTCCAAAACAAATGTGAAAGCAGAATTAAACCTAACCTCCCAATAATAGCAAGCTACCTAAGGAACTGTAGGCTAACTGCAGTGCTAACTAGGCTAGCCAATGTGTAATTTAGGCTAACCGTAATGGCTTGCATGACTCCTACGACTTGGAGCCATGTGAACCGAGCAGGCAAGAAATCCCTTATCCCATTATAAGGGCAAACTGCAAGCTACCTAAGCTAACTGTAGGCCAACCGGTGTGTTGTTTAGGCTAACTAGAGTGTTATTTATGCCAATCAGTGTGTAATTTTAATAGGCTAACCAGAGTGGATTGCAGATTATCCGGAATGGTTGCAGTTTTTCTGGGATTTTGTAAAGCCCCCCAGGAATGATGAAATAGCTTTGCAACATTTTTTTTTCTTGCTTGCAGCAGTGCAATTTTTTTTTTTTTTTGTATTCCATTTGTGCTGCATGCAATTTTTTTCCTCCAACAAGTGCTTGCAGGAAATGTTTTTTCAAAATCACCCACCCCCAACCCCCCTCAAGAGTTAAATGGTCGGCCCTTAAGAGTCTAGATAGTGCTACTTGGGTCAACGTGTCACACAATGCCTTTTTCAGCTCTCAAACATGCATGACTTTGTGAACCCACCTGAAATGTCGGCCTCAAAGATTGAAAAATCCCAAAATGCTCCTTTTGAACTGCATTACTGACAGATGAGGACCTAACAACAATCATAGGTAGTGCAGAGGCAAAGTGGACAAAGAAAAATACAGAGTGGATTGTTGGCACATCTTAAAAAAAAAGGAATGTTGAACTTTGCAGTCGTTTCGCTCGATTCGGTTCTTGTGGTAGCTTTGTCTTGTTTAAATAGCCAATCAGAAATGCTCATTTTGGAAAATAAACCAATCATCTCTCGAGAAAGTTATAGAGAACGCTTGCTCTTTCTTTTGGTCACAATCCAGGGTCATGCTCTGAGATGAACACTTTCTTTGATGTTGATATTGTGGTAAAAAACAAATCGAATGTGGTTTAGCGTGGGCTCTACTCTTATAGACAATGACCTTCATCATCACAGTGGTCAAAATTTGTGGTGGACTCACTCGGCTGTTGATTCAATTTGTTAAATATCCTTAATCCGTACCCATTACTCGTATGTAAATGTGATTTACAAAATAATTAGGATAATATGCCTCTCATTGCTCACGTAAACACAGTTCTGACATCACTCAAATTTTGATTGGTTATGTGTTGTCAGATGTGCATTTTGATTGGGTGGTAGGAAATATGATTGTGTACCAAGAAAATTTCAGTTAAGAAGTAAATAAACAGCATTTTCCTTCATTTCTCTAATTAGTTTTGGGAGGTATTTTATAAAAGCAATAGCAATAAAGGACTTTTTTTTTCCGTGTTTACAACATACATGTGTAGCCTCATCTAGACATGAGGGGGATTAGGAGAATTCAAGATAGTTTTGCAAACCCAAGATGCAGTCAAGGGTTTGAATAGCTGTTGAGAATCCCCCTTCCCCTCCCCCCCCCCTCCCCCGAGTAAATAATACTATATTACTCTATAATTATTAGCACATTACTGAGACAAGCATGTTATGGTATGGCTGTGCACAGCTGGGCATAACAAGTAAGGGTTACTTGCCTGGAGCAAGGGGGTATGTAGTATATTCACCTGGTACCACCCCAAGGGGAGGCACCAGATGAATATGTCACGTACCCCCGAGGGAGAGGTCAATAACGTGATTACTTGAAGAGGTTTTCTAAAACAATGGAAAATATATATATATTATATATATTCACACAATTCTCTTGAGGGAGACTTCTGTTAAACTGCACGATGTGTGCAGCAGTTCATATAATTATTGAATTTCCTTGAGAGTTAGGAGTGAGTTCGAAGGAGAATTATTTTTAACCCAAAGCAGTTTTTCAGGCTCTTTGGAAACCTCTTCTGAACAGTGTGATTTTCTTTGTGAATGAGTCAAGTAAGATCCACAGCCTGGAAGTTCATTCATAACTTTTGAATTAGTGCTTTCTCAGATTTGAGTCTAACATAAGTAAGAAAGATTTGTTGCTTGAAAGTAATTCTCCCACAACAATTATCTTTGCACAGCTAGCATGCCCCAAGAAGTTGTGGGCATAGCTGTAATAACCATTTTTATATCAATATTTTAATTGGACATTCTTGTGAGTGTTTGTTTCTGCAGAGTTTACATGCATAATAGTAAGCTAAGTCATGGGGAATAATTGTTCAGGGGAAAATTGTTCTGTTGCTTTGCTACAGGTGGTTCTCAACCAATCTCTAGGGGCAGGGATCATAATGGTGAAATGTACAACTACTGGTGGACGAGCAAAGAAAGGTATTGAGAGATCTAATGTTTTCATGCACCAACATGGCGGCAATGACGTAACATGAAAACCACCTGTTGTTATATGTGGGTAAATGCAATTTAACTTAGTTAACAACAAAGTGGTGCTGGTTTTCTGTGCGTTGAGGTCCACAATGGAGCGTTTTGCTTAGCGGTCAGTGGTTGAGTCATACGTGCATGGGCTCCCGTAGGTCACGCGGTCTCATTGTAGCGGCCATTTGGAGCTACGTTGGGAGAGTGTTGTGCAGCCTTCTTTTTTTTAGTGGTAGTTCTCAGCATTAGCATTTTTCTTATTTTTTCTGCTTCCCTCCCCCCACCCCCCCCTTTTTTTTCCACTGTTATCACCGTGTGACGGGTGCCCGGATGTCTCTGTGTGGGGGCTCATGGCTGGGTTGCGGGGATTGCTAGCCACAGGAGGATTTTACTGTCTAGGGGCTGGCTGATCACAGTGGAGTCCCCTGGACATCCGGGGCACCCACTTTCCACTCAGCTTGATGCAGTTGTTAACAGCTATTGTTTCAGCCCTGCACTCCCCTGTTACAATCAAAGCCGCCACCAGCTTTTCAGACAGTTGACACAAGCAGGGGTTATGTTATACATTCCCCCCAAAAGAACAAAGAAAACTGAGCCAACTGACAAATAACTGACTTTAATGAATATTCAAACCAATTGGATTACTATCTTGAAATTACTGTGACCATTTTTGGAAACGAAATAATTACCCAGATTTATAAACACAATGTGAATTTACAGTACTTCTCTTAGTCATGCTATAGTCTTAAGTTTAGATTTATGAGTTGGTACTGGCAGTAGGAATTTAATACTTACTTTTTTTGTATTCTAATATCTGTTTGCTCTTCCACCACCTCAATTAGACTTTTCTGTTCGCAGGTGGAAGTGAGTGTGTTTTGAATGCTTAGAAGTTCTACTTAAGGTTGTTGTTGTTGTTGTTGTTGTCAGTGGGTGATTGAAACATGTAAATGCGCTCTCACAAAAGGCTAAATTATGCTCAAAATGTCAGATTTCAGATCTTCCTTATAATGGTGATGAAGTTTCCAATATCAACTTGTTTGATAGAAGCAAAGTTTCATCGGGGGTTGAGTTCTGCCGTAGGTATCCATTCCCTTTTCCTTGATTTGAAAGTCCGCTTCTTTACTCCAATCTATCATATTCCATAGGTTAAGGAGGTTTCGTCTTTTGACCAATAGGAAAGTCCATCATCTTTGCAACCATATTTGGAAATAATTACTTTTGAGTCACGGGTTGCATTTCATGCGTCAACAGCACAGTTTCCTTGTTCTCAGGTAAAGAGCCTTTTCTCTTGGGATTCTTTGAGCTTTCACTTTTCATTTGCCATCCTACAATCATGGGCTGAGTTATACTAACACACTATACCATCTCAATATGTAGGCTCCAAGCAAAGTTTGACATTAAATACTGGTTGATTGCTTCCGCCTAGCTGAATCGGATGTGAAGTTTCAATCGTTGTTCCAGGTTTCAGCATACAAGAAGGTAAGGCTAATTTTTGAACTTCAGAATTTCCCTGTGACTTACGCTCATTTGTCAAGATGTTGAGCTGCATTAATTGTCCTTTATATCAGTTAATAAGAGCGATTTCAGAATACCCGTCCACTTATTTCCATATTGCCTTATTTTCTTTAAGAATGAGACAGAGATAACAATAGCTTTATAGCCATATTCTAATAAGGGGGTGGAATTATTCTGAAATCTAGCCAGTTAACCATACGGATGTAAGCAAGTGTGACAGAATGTTTAATGAGCATCATTAATCATCCAAATGTAGAATGTTACTGAGACAAGCTCAACACAGTAAGGCTGCACTAACCTAGGCATGAAAACTAACTTTATTAAAATAATATTCATACCAATGTAAACTCGTGAGTGAGGTCTCTCTTTTCTCATATGCTAATCGGCACTATTGTCATTTTAAGATTTCAATATCAAAGCAAAACAGTATGAATTCTTTTAGTTGTAGTAAAATGATGCTATCATGAAAATTTGATTGTGCAGTTTTATGTGATTGTTGCACTGTGTATTTTGAACAAATTTTAGATTTGTGTGTATGTTAGTACCGGTAATGCAATCAGAATGATATGGCAATATAGATTCTTGCTAGTCATTAGCATTCATTTGGACATGCCATGTTGAAACACTACAGTGTGCAGGAATCAGATTTGAGCCAGGGTCATCTATGAACTGCAACATGTTCGCAAGTTTTGGCTGGATTTGTTTGGGTGACCACTAAGTTTCCTAAACTGCAGTGTACAAACTAATTAGACGAAAAGGTCTACAGAACATGATCACATTGGCATGCACCGATGCACTATGTGCAGTAATTGTTTGTTGACCTGAAACGGCTATCATTAAACCACAGATTAAAATGCATTGAACATGGTGATCAAGGTTTCTGTTAGCAGACATTTTCATTATGATATTAGTTCAAGAATAGAGCCAATTGTTTTACATAGAGGGATACACGCAACTAAATAAGTGTAAAGAATACTCAATTTTGGCAGTGACTGGGGTCCAAACTTTCCATTTGCAAGACAGAAGAGAATTATCTTGAGGCATGCAAAGAATTGTGCTACAGCCAAACATTAGGAAACGGTTGCATCATTAGCATGAGGGCATGGCTTACAAAGGATATATTATTTCATGGCTTTCTAGATTGTGAACTGCTGCTCCACTAACTGCATTCACTGTGCAGACATTATTATTAATAGTACATCTCTTCAGACACCTCTTATCTTATGGGTAGCCCAGTTGGGGGGTCTGTCCAGTTTTTTCAGAATCTGTATCCTTGATGCCGCAGGGCCTTTCAATTTTTGTTTTTATTTGAATGAACACTTTGTCCTCCCATGTGAGTATTTTAGATATTTTATGGTAATTATCTTAGGTTATTTTAAATCAAGGCATTCTTCACAGGCACTGCATGAAGTCATCATATAGGTTGCTTGTTGTGTTCTTTTTCTCTATTTCTTTTGCTTGGTGCAGGCACAGCTTACCCTTAAACATACAGGAGACCCACCACATTAGGAAGCATCTTCTTTGTTGATGCAAAAATTGCTGCAGAAAAAATAGAATCAGCTTATCTTGGTTTATAGCAAACAAAAGAGTAAAAATAATAAACTAGCTTTTACTGCATCTTGTGTCCTTATGGAGCATTCCAGATGACAGGGAGGGTGCCTACAGAGAATCTGGATGGTTCAATACCATTGGGTTTCTGTACATTTTTTTCAAAGTCTGTCACTTGATGTGTTGGATCGAGTGTCCAGCTTTGTCGGGTTTCTTGACCCAAGACCTATCTCCTATCTGGAACACTGCTTATTTCTGTTTGAGGCATTCTGAGCTGGTTTTGCTATTCACTCCCAAGAGAAAGCAAGGCTGGACACTTTGCAAGTTCTGAAGCCAGTGATCGCTCTGCAGTCTAGGAGGATTTTATCTGAAGAATCTGCACAAAGGTGTCTTCACTCGGAGAGTCCAATATTATTATTCCAGTTTTGATATCAGCCTAAGAAAAGCTTGGGGGGGGGGGGGGG
>BLFK01000187.1:233346-262209 GCA_014634185.1 Astreopora myriophthalma
GGGGGGGGGGGGGGGGGAATAGCTGCGAGGAAATTCAGGGCGCCTGAATTTCTTCACGGCTAATCCCCCCTTCCCCTTCAAACACCTGCCATGCAGGCTAAACAAAAGCTGGCATTATTGTGCAATGCCTTGCTCACAGACAGTTTGTTGACTTTCTGTCTACAAACTGCAAACTATCCGTGTCCAGCAAAATGGCAATAGGTATTCTGCATTCCACAGAAACTGCTCTTATTTATGACTGATATTAACTCTGTGAAGTTATTGATGAGAAATCAGTTTCCTTACCAGTTCTGTTAGATAAGGCCAAGGCATTTGATATCCTGAATCATCACATTTTACCAAACAAGTTGTACTACCTTGGACTTGCACCACAAACACTCTCATAGTTTTGCAGTTATGTCTCTGATACGAAACAAAGGGTGTGCTATGGTGATTCTGTTCTAAAACTCAGACCCCCGTTCTGCTGCCTTGCAACTGGCCAACATCATTTTGCTTTTTTATTTTTTTTTGGGGGGTAAAATCTGGATTGAATTGAGTAATGGCTTAAGGTCTGTAGCCAGAACAAAAATATTTAAGTGCTGCATTGTTAGCGTGTGTTTTGCAGAATATTAAGTTACTTTTAATTTTAGTTTTAACTATTTTAGATTGATTTATCATATTAAAATTCAAGATGTTTTTGTTAAGTTGTTTATTTATTTTTGAGTATTGTTTTATTTATTTAGTATCTATTTTAGTACATACGTATGTACGACTAAAGAAATTTAGCTGACTGGTAAGATGCAGTGATCCTTTATGGCTGTGCATTTTCCAGTGGCCTACCAAAGGAAACAAAAGGCCCTCGATGTTGGGCAGGCTTGGTTCCAGGTTCCCAGGTTGAAAACTGCTCTATCAAGCACTGTTAACCCTTTAACTTCCAATAGTGCCACTTATAGATTTGACTCTGTCTAGTGCCAGTATTGTACTGGTCACTGGGGGACCTCTCGGGCCGTAAGGGGTTAACCACCAAAAACCATCACTAGTGATTTAACCCTTGAAGAGAGCGGCAATGCAACACCCTTGAGGAGAGCGAGCCGCCTAGCCGAGCTGGGGCGTTACCTAAGTGTCATAGACTGGCCTTGCTTGTTTTCAGGCATAGACGGTTGCAATGATTTACTAAATGTATTTTGTGAAGTGATACGAACCGGCCTTGACCTTATAATGCCGCTGAAACTTGTTCATGTTGACATCTCTGACATCCCTGGGATGATAAAACACCTCTAATGGCTTATACAAAAGAGAGAAAAGGCATTCCACAAATATGATGCCCAATTGGCACAATTCAGGTTTTATAGAAATATAGTAAATCGCGAGAGGAAGGCGTCCAAAGGAAACTTCTACAAAAGCAAGGTGGAACATGCTAAAAAGGACCATCCAAAGCGCTGGTGGGAAGAAGTGAAATGTTTGTGTGGAGCCCAGTCTCACTCATGCAACTTGAGGGATAGCATTCAGATAGATGAGTTGAATGATCTATCGACCCAACAGTTGGCGGATGCAATCAATGCAGCTCTTTTAAAGCCACAAGAGGAGTGTCATCTACCACACCCCCTGGACCAGTTGCCATGTGAGGCACCCCCAGTCCTACCAGAGGTGTTGGAGTCTCGCATTCTAGCAATGCTGTTAAAACTAAATCCAGCGAAAGCAAGTGGTCCTGACGAGATCCCCAATCGACTGCTCAAAGAGTATGCCGATCTACTTGCATGTGCAGTGAGCAAGATCATAAACACATCGCTCAAGGAACAGTGCTTACCCCGCATGTGGAAACTTGCAGATATTACACTTCTACCTAAGAAGAAGCAAGTGAAAGATCTCAAGAAAGACCTCAGACCAATCTCCTTAACAGCGTGTCTATCAAAAGTTGCAGAGGATTGTGTTGTGTGTAATTATGTAAAGCCCACGGTTCTGAAGGTATTAGATCCAAACTAGTATGGCGCACTGTCTAAATCTTCAACTACCCAAGGGCTGATTCATATGATTGACAACTGGGTGAAGGGGACAGATGGAAATGGAGCAACTGCTAGAGTTACATTGTTTGACTACAGGAAGGCTTTCAATCTAGTTGACCATGGGATCTTACCCATAACCAAACTAAGTGGATCTTACCCGTAACCAAACTAAGTGAATTAGATATTCCTATTCCATTAGTCAGCTAGATTATAGATTTCCTATCGCATCATTCCCAGCACGTCAAACTGACTGAGGGTTGTTTCTCCAAATGGGGATCAGTACCATCAGGAGTTCCTCAAGGAAGAAAATTAGGTCTGTGGCTTTTCCTCGTTCTTCTTAATGATCTGGAAGTAGGCAGTGACTCAGATGCAGAATTGTGCAACATCTGAGATTGCTTTTAAAGGAAACAAAGTAATTCCCAACTTATAGGTGACCGTGTTGTAGAGTGGTCATCACATAACAGAGTTCATCAAAATAGTGAAAAATGCAAAGAGCTTAGGATTTCTTTTGCAAAGAAAGGGGACGATTTTCAACCCATTATTGTAAATGGGAAAAATTTGGAGTGCGTTACTAGCGCTAATTAAGTTGCTAGGTGTCACAATTTCAAATGACCTTACTTGGAATGAGCACATTGGCCAAGTAATTAAGAAGGCTTTAAAGCTCATGTACTTTCTGTTACAGTTGAAGCGAGCTAGGCTGCCATGCAATGAACTTATTTTATTTTATTGTACTTGTATCAGATCAGTTCTAAGCTACGCAGCACCAGTTTTTCATTATTCCCTACCGATGTATTTAAAGAACAATTTAGAGCGTAAACAGAAGAGAGCTTTAGCCGTTATTTACCCATGTATTGAGTACCTTGAGGCCCTAAGTAGAGTGGGAATTCCCACATTATTGGATTATAATCAGTTTGTATGTAGAGACATTCTATTCCATCTTAAAGGAAGAAAAGCGCCTTCATAGACTTTTGTCCCCAAGAAACAAACAAACTTATTCACTTAGACGTCATAAGCATTTTGATGTAAAGAAGTGGAAAACAGATGATTTTAGAAATACATTTTTACTGAACTTGCCTGGAAAATACTGTAGTATAGTTTTGATATCCCCTTATGTTGGGTGAATTTTTTTTGTTAATGATTGGTATATACATGTATTTAGAGTAAATTATTAGTAGTATAAGTTTTTTTTAAAGTATAGTTAAAACTGTAAATGCGCAATTCAGCCAATCGGCTGCCAAAGCATTTGTCAACAAACTATCTATCTATCTATCTATCTATCTATCTATCTATCTATCTATCTATCTATCTATCTATCTATCTATCTATCTATATCTAGTATCTATCTATCTATATCTATCTATCTATCTATCTATCTATCTATCTATCTATCATCTATCATCTATCTATCTATCTATCTATCTATCTGTCTGTCTATCTATCTACTCATCCCTGGTTATATATTGGTGTGGTGAGAGAACTGTTTTGCATTGCATTGTATTTGTATCATCCTTTAAGCCTGCTGTGCATGTGAGAAAGGGGCTGAGATAAATGTCATGTGCGGCAGTTAACTCTTTCCTCACAATGCAGCAGGCTTTACAGAAATCATTGTACTACAGTATGTTAACATACATGTACTAATGTACAGATCTTAAAAATGTGATGAATTCTTGTTTTCTCTGTTACCTTTATCTCCTTTTTTATTTACCCGATGTTATTTTTGTAGGTTCCATGTGTCAGTCTGCTTCAGAAGGCTTCATCTTTTGTGGGCTCAAGATATCAAGGAAACCTTCAACAAGCTGTTACTGGTAAGTGAGTTTTGTTGATTGTCTGTGCTGTTGTATTGGCAGAAAAAAAGGCGTGTTTCAGTCTGACATTGATTTTGTCAAAGTGAGTAACTCATTGTTATGAGAAAATTGTAAAATAAGAAACGGAAAATATAGACTGAGGTTAGTTCCAACATATTCACTTCTGTCCAGAAATGCAAGTAATTAGATGCACACTCAATTTTGATATCCATCATGAAGTGTCCCATTAAGTCTAAGCATCTAGTGCCTATTTCTAACAATAAGGTTAGGGTTCTCGTTATGGTTATTTCTAGGTTAGGGTAAATGCAAGTGTTTATGTTTAGTTGAAAAGCACAGGTTGAAGGGCACTTTGTGACGTTTATTGCCTGTATTTCTGGACACAAGTGATGTTGAAGCTGAGAAGAAGAGCATTAAGGGGACACTTCGTGACACTTATCAAAATTGGTGTGCATCTAATTACTTGCCTTTCTGGACATAATTATCTCAACATATTAAGAACATGAAATTAAATAAGTTAATGAACTTAAAGAATAATGAACTTTAAACAAAGTGTCAATGGACTTGGTGCTGCTGCACTAATTGGGGACAGTAGTGGTATGGGCCCCTTCATCACGGTTTGGGCGGTTGGAAAGGGAGGCTTCTGATTGGTCCATTCAAATTTTCCCGCCGAAACGGAGCCCGCTGATTGGTGGATGTCAAAACACCGCCATTTTGAATCATTAAGACCAGGGATGACGTCAGGACACTCGAGACCGGACATGACGTCACGAAAAACCGGAAGTCACGCTCAAAAAACGCCTTTTTGAAGAATAACAATGTTTAATAAAAAACGAGCAACCTATGTACAAGCGGGAACGTATGGGGACTCGGACCGAGTCCCCGTCCCTGGATTTTTAAAAAACGACAACGACTATTTACAATTTTTATGGGGCCTCCTCATCCTCGGTGTAGGGGGGCGTCTCCGGCAGCACGAAGCCATAGGTCCCGTCGTTCTCGGAGACATCGGTGTCCTCGTCCCTGGACAGTTCGGCGTCTGTGATGTCCTCGTCGAGGTCCCCGGACACGAAACTGAACGCAACGGTCGACGTCGTGTCCGAGGACAGCTCGTCGTCTGCATCCGGGTCCTCGGTGTCGGTGACGTCGGTCTCCGTCTGCGTCTCGCTGTCGGCGACGCTGACCGTATCCCCACCTTCACTGGCTTGATCTGAGATGGCCCCCAGTGGCACGAGGAAGGTCCGGCAGTGCGGACATCACGAGTCCTGTCGGTTCACGGGACCATCCCCGAACTGCGTGAGACAAAATCTCATGAGGCACAGCACGTGAAGCCACTGGCGGCAACAGGGGGCTTTGGCGGGCTTCCACAGGTGGACCCCTCCGCAACCCATCTGGTTCATGAACAGGTTGTGGGCGTTCATACGGGCCAGCAGTCTCAGGGTGGGTACATAGGGCAAACCGTAGTGTAAGCAGACCAAACAGCGTTCGTCTTGAATGGTCGCCATGTTCGTTTGGGAAGGGTGCGCGTGGGGGCTCTCTTATACAGGCTGGGCAAGGCACGTGATCCGACCCGCGTGGACCAATCCGAGCCGCTTTTTTAAAAAACCCCTCTGGAGGGGGGATAGGGGGCTATCCCCCCAGCCGACCCCTCTCGGCCACGTGGCACCCCTCTGGGCACCCATTGGTCGCTTGAGACCCCACCCCTTACATGCTAGGAAAGGCATGACCACACAGTTATGAAAAAAAGAACGACTTTAATACAACTTTTCCTATGTACAATCAAGGTTGGGCCAAACGCTGCGCCCGCGCAAGGTTCACAAAACGCATGTCTCTTTTCCGTCCCAGGGCCCCGCGCATCCACTGGACGAAATGGTAACACTCCACCCTGGGACAATGATGGCGGTCAGGATCGTCGTGGTGGCCGCAGGTTGCCACGGTGGCCAAGCGCGTCAGGTCGTCGAACTTGGGGCAGTTGTACACTTGCAAGTCAAAGTAAGGAATGTTCAAACTCTTGAGCAAATCCTTCTCGTAATGCCCCCCCTTGAACGCCACGCGAGGTCGGTCGGGCGTCTTGAAACGGGCGTACAAGGCCTCGAGGTCTTCGGGCAAGTCACCCAAGGGCGAGGCGTGTTCGCTCTCGTGGGCGTAGAACGGTAGACCGTGCACGCGTTCTCGCACGTACCGAGCGGTCCTACGGTCGGCCACGTCCAGGCGACGCCAGAGGAAGGCGTGAGCGTAATGTTTGGACCCGTGATGGTCGCCGGTCCAATCGCACCACCCCAGTTCCCGCGGCACGAAGGTGACCCGTCCATCTTTCAGGAGATGCACGCTGTACCCGTCCAAGTCGATCACTAAGCACACGTTCTCCAACAGGGGTTGAGTTCGGGCGGAGGCAGGCTGTCGAACAGCTCCTCCAAAGTCTTTGGCTCGGGCGTGTTCAGGGTAGAGGTGGTGGTCGGCACGGGCGCCGGACGAGTCCTCTTGCGTGGGGGTGGCCCACCGACCGCATCCCGGGGCGTGGTGTCTTGCTCCAAGCGGGCGCTCAAGTCCAGATGTTGGCCGCCTTGGGCGTGGCGTTCGGCGGCGGCTTTTTGGCGGGCTTTTTGACGGGCTGTGGGCGGTTTCTGACGGCGTGTCAACGAATCCATCCGCGCCCCCGACAGGTGGTCCATCTTTTTGGGCGGGGTCTTCTTCTTTTTCTCAGGGCACGGGTATTTGGCCGGAGACAGAGTGCCATACTCCCACGAGATCATGCTGTTCACTAGAGCTTGAGACTTTCGAATGAGGCTGTGCCTGTCCGCGCCACCCTCTTATACCTGCGATCCACGCCCGACCAGCACGACGGGATGACCTCATCGTCGTCCAATGGCAGGGCTCCGGGAAATCCCAGAGCACGTGCCCACGCGTGGGACGTCTGGAAAACTACGGAGCACGTGCCCTGCCACGCGCCGCGTCCGACGTCTGGAAAACTACGGAGCACGTGCCCTGCTACGCGCGTGGGTTCCCGGCAGGCCGAGCGAGTGTGGCACACGCCCCTATAAGAGGGAGAGACCGCCGCCCTCTCGGACAAAGCATGTGGCCATGTCGAAGAGGTCAGAGCCCGTTGGTGCGCGTGCGACCGTGGATCCCGATGGCGTGGGAGACGAGCCCACCGGACCGACCGTGGAACCTGACCCAACCCATGGAGTGGGAGACGACGACGCACGCGACCCCCTCACATGCGATCCCGACAGGCTGGGCGAACGGGGTGGTGGAGGGTATAAGAGTCGACCCTCTACGTCTGCTCTGGCAGACGTGACGTATCAGACGTACTACCAAGACCTCGTGAAGTCTAGCTACCCGACAGAAGAAGCCTACTGGTTGGAACGGGCACGCCGAGGTCGAGACGCAGGGTACTCCTTCCAAGAGGTCTACCTGCATTTTCTGCAAGAGTTTGCCGACGCCCTGGGATGCTCGGATACGGGTCCCCAGTACCAACCGACCACGCGTCATGCCTTCACCCCCCGAGCCCCTCCGGCTGTATCGCCGTCGCCGACGCAAACGAAGCAAACCGAAGCCCCCGGCGCCTCCACGACCGGATCCAGTGGTTGGAGCGTCAACTGAGTGAGACGCAAGAGGCGTGCCACGACCACGAACGGGTCCAGGTCCAGTTGCGCAATCAGTTCCGGAGTCTTCGTCAGACGATGGAAGAATGGAAGCAAGTCACCGAGCAACTGCAGACCCAGCTGCGTCGACGCGCCGACAAGGAAGCCCAGGAACGCCTGATGTGGATGACGCGGTGCGATCGTTTGCTGGATCGCGTCTTGTGCGACACCTGTAAAGAAGAGAAGGACGAGGAATATTTCAACGCCTTGCATTCCACGTACGCGCAAGCCCGCGCGTGGACGACCAAGGACTGCCCGGAATGTAAAGCCTACAAAGGGTGTTTTTATTTGCCCGAAGACCTCGACGAAGACGCGTGGCACACGGAACCCGTGGAACCCGACCACGCGTGAACTCGCCACGCGCGAACTATTGTTTTGTACATGAATAAAAGGCGTTGTGTCCCACTCGGTGTGTAGTCATTTCTTTCGAGACAGCATGACAGAACTTGTGACGGGAGGCGCTCGAGGGACCGATACCCTGGCCGAACATGTGGCGACTCAACTGGGTCTTCCTTGCCGCGTGGTGGTGGGTCCATCGCATCCCCGCGCCCAGAAAGACGTGACGCCCTTGACGAACGAGGCCCTGGAAGAAGGGTGGCGAGCCTTGTGTCGAGTACGCCCCCCACGTCCCGACGAACGGTTGCAGCGACCCGTGTGGGAACTCTTGAGCCGGAATCACCACATCGTCAAGGACGCCGGCACGGTGGTGGCGTTCGGCCACCTGGAGCAGGACGGGGTGACGGTGCGCGGTGGAACCGGTTGGAGCGTGCTCTTGGCGCGTCGACAAGAAAAACCCATCTTTTTGTACGACGTGGACTGCGACGTGTGGTATGTGCTCGCCTACTTCACCTTTCCCACCACCTTCCAACGTTTCCAGCCGACCCAGACCGTGAACGACGGCGACTTTGACGACGACGGGATTCCGACGCTGTCGGGTTGCATCGCGGTGGTGGGGACACGCGACCTGGAACGATACCCTCGAGCTGTGCAACAATTAAAGACCCTATTGTGGCGTGCCTCGTCCTATCCCGAGGTGGTTCGAACCTTGCCCGCGCGATTCGAAAGTTTGTGTAAAATCTGAATCAATAAAAGAAAGGGTTGTCAAGCGTGTGGGTTCATTTGTGAGGGAGATGTGGGGTGAGACGGGACGACGCTGGCTGCACTGGCGTTTGACGCGGTGGTTGTGCACCAGTCTGATCGACTCGGCGGGGGTACCGTGTCGATGGCTCGACCTGGAGGACGACGAGTCGGACCTCGAATCCCCCATGACCGTCTTCGAGGTCTTGCTCGAGCACCCAGTGTTTCATTGGGGGCACTACGCCGCCTTCGTGACGTGGTTGGTGCGTCGGAATGCGCACCCCGAACCCTGGTTCCACCTCGTCCATAAAACGTATCCCGACCGCGTGGGTCGTTTGCTCTGGATTCGCGTACGATGGTGGCTCTGTCCGCCCCCGGCCAGAAGAAGAAGACGACGTCTCAGAAGCGACGTGCCCCCGCCTCACGAAAAAGACCCTCTCCCCAGCACGTGAGGGCTCGGTATGCGGACCCGTCGACGCCAGGCGCCTTGGGTGGGGTCCGGCGGTTCGCCGACGCTCAAGGGTTGTCGCTCCGGGAGGCCCGAGCGGCCTTGGAAGGCGATCTGGCCTACACGTTGCACAAACCCCAACGCCATCAATTTCCCACCGCACCGGTGTTGGTGTTCAACGTGGACGAACAGTGGGTGGCGGATCTGGTGGAAGTGCAACGGTTGGCCCGTCACAACCGCGGCATCCGTTACTTGTTGACGGTGGTGGACGTCTTGTCCAAGTACGCGTGGGTCCGACCGCTCAAGACCAAGACGGGGGTCGCGTTGGTCCGTGCCTTCGGGTCCATCTTGAAAGAAGACGGCCGACGCCCCCAAAAGTTGCAGACGGACAAGGGTAAAGAATTTTACAACCGTCCGTTTCAGACATTGTTGAAACAGAAGGGCATCCATCATTTTTCCACGCACGGGGATGCCAAAGCGGCGGTGGTGGAACGGTTCAATCGCACGTTGAAAAGGCGCATGTACCGCTATTTCACGGCCGCCAACACGTTGCGGTTCAACGACGTGCTGCCCGCGTTGGTGAAAGGCTACAACGCCAGCCGACATCGGAGCATCGGCCGAGCGCCTCGCGACGTGACCCCGCACAACGAGAGGGAGGTGTGGCACGCATTGTACGGGCAGAGACTGCAGAAGAGGAAGAAAGGCCGACGACCCCGCTGGAAGGTGGGCGATCGCGTGCGGTTGGGCAAACACCATCGCCCGTTCAAGAAAGGGTACTTGCCCGGGTGGACTGAAGAAGTGTTCGTGGTGCGTGCCGTGCGCCCGGGACCCGTGCCCACGTACAAGGTGGAAGAGATGGACGGCACACCGTTGGAAGGCACGTTTTACGAGCAGGAGTTGCAGAAAGTGACGGCGGGGGACGACGCGCTGTTCCGCATCGAGAAAGTACTTAAACGCAGTGGCGAGAAGGTCTTGGTGCGTTGGAAAGGGTGGCCGAGCAAGTACGACAGTTGGGTGGCCAAGAAGGACGTGCAGACCTTGGGATGAGCGACGATGGATTTTTCGTGACGTTGCCCAGCGACGCCGGCCGGGCCGAATTCACCGACAACACGGCGGCCTGGTACAAGGTCCGGTTGCTGTACCCGTTGCGTCTGAAAGGCCGCGGGTGGCAAGTGGGATTGAGCAGCCTGTCCTTGCCGGACGCCCGCGTCGATCTGTATGAACTGGTGGGCCCGAGCGAGTACCTGGTCTACAGCAAATGGTTCACCGAAGACATCATCCGGTATCCGCAGGGTGGGGCCACCCACGAAAAGCAAGTCAAGATGGCCGACGTCGACCATCTGGAATCGGTGGTGGACGGCGAAAGTTTCGTGAAAGCCATCGTCGACGCAATCGAGTGTGCCAGGACGATGACGGTCGCCACGGGCCAACGGTTCGAGGATGGCAGCGGCAAACACTTGTACGTGACGTTTCGCTGGGAACAACGGGGGGCCGACCGCGATCTGATCGTCGACAATACCCGGACCAAGATGAACGGGGACAACACGCCCACCCTGATCCTCAGTCACAAATTGGCTTACAAGATGGGGTGGCTGGCATTGACGAAAGGAGGCAAGGATGTCCTGGGCCCGAACCTGTGCATGGAGTTCCCGAACGACCACGTCACGACGATGGTCGGACCCACCCGAGACTTGGTCGACTCGGCCAATCAACCCGTCTTTTGGACGGTGCGGACCAACCAGTTCGGCTTCGTCTACCTGGCGTTGAGCATGAACTGCCATTGGCGGTTCCAGAACCTGAACAACGCGTTTCGTGCGGTGGTGGGCGACCCGACGCGGACCTTGCACGTCTACTGCAATGCCGGGGGTAGCAGCATCGTGGGACGGCAAGTGACGGACCTGTTGCGCAAAGTCCAGTACCGACCCGACAGCGGGGAGGACGCCTTTGGCGCGGAGCCCCCGTCCTGCCGGGTTTCGAGCTGGCGGCCGGACTGCATAAAAGAAGCGTGCGCCGCAAACGCCGCACCATTCCTCAACGAGGCGGCGGAGTGAGACGCCGACGACGACGATGACGGCCGTCACTCTACACGGGGCGTCCAAGTCCGCCTACGCCGACGAGTTTCAATTGTTCGAGGTGCCGAGGACGGACACGTCGGGGGTGGCGTACCGCATGGTGGAACTGTCGCCGGTGACCACGGGCATCAATCCGGTGGAATTCGTGATGGCCGCCTTGCCCGAGTACGTGGATCTGAACCGCAGTTACTTTCGGATGCAACTCCGTTTGAAGAAGAGCGACGACAGCAACCTGGCCGCGGCGAACAATCTGTTCCCGACGCCCAACCTGGCCCACACGTTGCTCAAGCAAGTGACAGTGCACGCCAACGGCACCTTGATCAGTCCTCAGACGGACACGTACGCCTACAAGGCGTACTTGGAAACCTTGCTCAATTACACCAACGACGAAGGGGACACCATCTTGCAACCGCAAGGCTGGTTCAAGAGCTACGAGCACGGGTTGAAAGCTTTCAATGCCTTGGATTTTCCCACGCCCTTGACGGCCAACAAGCTGAACAGTGCAGGACCGCACGGCGACTACACAGCCTTGAGCGAGAGTCAGAAAGCGGCGGTGTTGACCTCCAAAGCGGCCCAGGAGCGGTACCGAGGGGGGCACACGGTCACGTTGCAATTCGTGCCGCATTCGGAGATCTTTCACCTGGGCAAACCCTTGGTGCCCAACGTGGAACTCAAGATCCGGTTTTACTTCAATGCCCCCAACTTCTTGAACGGGGTGGGCTTGAACGGCCGTTTGCAAGAAGACGACATCAAACTGACCTTCCACGTCTGCCAGTTGCGGTTGTCGGACCCGTTGTACCGGGAATTGGAAGGAGCCCGCCACGATCCGCGGAAACGGCAGGTGGCCAAGTACACGGTGGTGGGCAGCGAGATCCGAGTGTTTTCGCATCCGCAGAACCAATTGGATTTTGACGAGGGCAACCTGTTCCAAGGCCGGATCCCCGACCGGTTGATCGTGGGGTTGTTGCACACCAACGCCTACAACGGGAACGTGGCCTACCATCCCTTCGCCTTCCAGAAATTCGGGTTGACCAGCATCAAGCAGATCGTGCGGGGCGAAGAGTACCCTTACCAGACCTTGGAATTGAACACGGGTGACACGTACAAAGACCTCGACGGGTACCATCGCTTCTTGCAAGCCAGCGAAGCCTTGATGAAGAGCCGCCCCAGCATGATCGCCCCCGAGCAGTGGGGCGGCACGGCGGGGTGCACCTTGTTCATGTGGAACAACGTGGTGGATGGACACGAATCGACAGAGTCTGCAGACCATCACCAGCCAGAGTTGCGGGCATTACGCTTTGATGTATTTGGCCACCAAGAGTCGGGGTGACACGATGCACGATTTTCTAGCCTTCTTCGATCGTCAGGACCTGGTCCAGAACGACCATCGGGTGGGGCAATGGTTGAAACGTCAGATCCGACGTCAAGGCACCGACTGGACACGTTTAGATTTCAAAGACTGGTCCCAGAATAATGCGTTGTCAATAAAACCGTTGGAACGATGAAAAAAAGTGTGTTTTTTCCCCTTCTTCCCCCAGAGCACCCGCCCATGGCTCAATGGCAGAGCGCGGGACTGTAGATCTCGAGGTTGTCGGTTCGACTCCGGCTGGGTGGAGGTCTTTTTTTTTTTTTTTTTTTTTCCCCAAAAATAAACCCTGGCACCGGTAGGATTCGAACCTACGACCTTGGGCTTATGAGGCCCACACACTGACCCCTGTACTACGGCGCCGTGAGAAGGAGCATTGGCCGGGTTCCCCTCGAGTGGAGTACCGCCGCAGCCCCGATCTGAAAGAAAGGGGTTGTCGAACCCATATAAGCGTCTGAACGCGCGGGGGCTTCCATGTGGGAGCACGATGTTGCGATCGCCCAGCAGCGTCTTGGTGGTGGGCCCGTCGGGGTGCGGCAAGACGGTGTTCGTGACGCGTCTGTTGGCCCAGGCGGCCGCGCATTTCGCCGTACCCCCTCGGGTCGTGCATTATTGTTACGGCGCTTGGCAAGACGGGTTCCGAGCCTTGTCGGGCGTGCAGCTGCACGAGGGAGTGCCGGATCCGTCCGACTTGACGGCCTGGTTCCCCTCGGGACAACACGGCGTGTTGGTGTTGGACGACCTGATGGCCGAAGGAGGCAACGACAAGCGCGTGTTGGATCTCTTCACCAAAGACTCGCACCATCGCGGCATCACGGTGGTGTACTTGTGTCAAGACATGTTTCTGCCCGGCAAGTACGCCAAGACCATTTCGCGCAACGCGCATTACGTGGTGGCGTTCAAGCACCCGCGGGATCGTTTGGGCGTGCGGAATCTATTGATGCAAGCGTTTCCCACGCATTGGCGGGACGTGATGGCCGTCTACGAACGCGAGACGCAACGCCCTTACGGCTACCTCCTCTTGGATTTGCATCCGGCGTCCGACGATCGGTACCACGTCTTTGCAAACGTATTAAAGGACGAAGGGTGGACGCGGACGTTCACTCGCAAGACGACTTAGAGACACCATGGCCACACGGTATCCCGTGGGCGTGGGGGCAGCCACCGGGCACACGGTCCACGCCCCCGAACGCGATCGAGCGGCCACCGAACGACGCCGGACCACCCCTCGACCGGACGTGGATCTGGCCTATGCGTCGCTCCGTCAACCCACCACGTTGGACGAATTGTTCACCTCCGTGTCATCCCCTCTGACGATGAGCCCCCCTCTGACGTCGGGCACCCCGCGGGTCGTGGCCGGGGGCACCCCGTCGCCTCCTCGCCAGACGGCCGCGGTGGGCGTGGGGTCCGGCTCTTCGGACACGCAAGCGGCTCGGATCGCACGCATCAATGCTCGGTCGTCCGTGGGGCACAAACGACCTCGAGCCCGCCCCCTGCCGGCCCCTTCACCCTCGTCCGGCGGGAGCAGCAGCAGCAGCCGTCAGAGCAGCACCCCGAGAGGCCGTCCCCGACGACGCAGTGGGGATGGAGGCGGGGGCGACGGCGACGGGGGTGGAGGCGGCGACGGGGGCGGCGACGACGACGACGACGGCGATCGCCCGGGACGGCGTTTGAACCAAGAAGAATTGCGACGGCAATTGGATCTGTTGGCCGAAGATCAACGGCAACGGGCCCGAGGTCGGACCATCGCCGGGGTGACGCACACCAACACCATCACCACCGTCTATAAAGACGGTGGACCGCCGGTCGTGCGAGGGACCTCGTCGCGCCTGTTGACACCCAACTCATAAAAAATGAGCAAGACGCCCGTGTCGCTGTTGACGTCGACGCCGACCCCTTTGGAAGGCTGGACGCCCGACACCTTGCAACGGTTGGATTCCTTGTTCGCCTTCTACCACCGGCAATGGTGGTGCCATCGTCGCACCTTTACGCACGTGCGACGGGTGCACGCCGCGTGGAACGGATTGGCCCTCTTGATCGTGGCGGCCGGGTTGATCGTCGGACCCGTGTTGGACGACGGTCTGTTGGTGGCGTGTTTGGCAGCATTGGGCACGGCGGTCAAAGGGTGGACGGAGTTCAAGAAATTCGCTTTCAAAGTGGACATGGCTCGTTGGGCGTACACCACCTACGCCAAGACGTTGATCGAATTGCGCACGACCGTGTGCGGCGTGCCGTCGGAGGCCGTGACCCCTTTTCTGATCAAGATGCAGACGTTGGACGACGTGGTGACGGACGTGGCTCCGCCGTTGACGGATCGGTGCCTGGCCACCTACGCGGCCCGCTTCGAGTACGTGCCAATGCACGGGGATTGTTACGTGGACGGATGCGCCCGACCTCTGGTGCCCATCGAACGTATAAAAGCCACCCCTACCAACGTGCCGTGAACCATGCCCAAGACACGACGACGCCGACGCAAGACGACGACACCCCGACGACGCCGCCATCGTCAGACCGGAGGCCTCTTTCCCTTGCTGGCTTTGTTGCCGGCCGCCATTGCCGCAGGCAAAGTGGCGGCCTTGGGCGGGGTAGCCGGGGCGGCCGGGTACGGGGTCAAGAAAGGCTTGGATGCGGCCACCCGCCGACGCCGTTGATCCCATAAAAGGGGGAGATGTGACCCCGTGGAAAAGAGTGAGCAGCATGGTGCGACGACGACGTCACACGGTCAATGCCCTGAAACGGGCGACCCGCGCGGCGACAAGACGACGCAAGACGACGGCCCGCCGTCGTCAGACCGGAGGCCTCTTCCCCTTGCTGGCTTTGCTGCCGGCCGCCATTGCGGCGGGCAAAGCGGCCGCCTTGGTTGGAGTGAGTGCCGCGGCGGGGTACGGGGTCAAGAAAGGGCTCCAGGCGGCGACGCGGAAACGCTACGACCGTCGAGCGGTGGAAAGAGGCGCCCGGGCCCGAAAGAAACACGGTGTGATTCGCCATCCCGACGGGTCCACGTACGCGTGGAAACGTTAATAAAGAGAGAGGGACCCTCGACGACGACGACGACGATGCAACGGTTGCGACGTCAACGGCCGTTTTTGCAAGTCCTGTTGCAGGAAGCGCGGGGGTCGGGCGCCCGGCGCGATCTGTTGCAGCACGCCAACGCCGATCAGATCAACGCCATCAGCGAATTGGTGTTGAACCTGTTGAAGAAACGCATTCCCGTGGCACCGCCGTTGATGGCTCGGCTCCGCAAGCATAAAAAGGTGTTGCGCGAAGTGGGCCGACGCAAGAATTCCTTGAAACGTCGACGGGCTTGGCTCCTGTCGCAGAAAGGCGCCGGACTATGGACGAGTCTCCGCGACACGTGCCGATGCGTGCTACCCTTCGGGCCCTGATGCAACTCTTGCAAGACGCCAACACCGAGAACACCCGGTTGTGGCACGAGATGTGCCAGTGGCAACGGGATTACGCGGCGGTGCTGGAACAATATAATAAGGTGCTGCGCGACAAGATGCAGCTGGAGAAACGCCTCTTCTGCGGTCCGTGCCGCAGTCTGTTGGAGGTCGACGGGCAAGTGGAATTGTGCGAGACGTGCACGCGTCGCGTGCCGTGAGCAGCATGGAAGAGATGATCGTCATTCCCAAGCAGGAAGTGCCCGAACTGGTGCAGTATTACAAGGGCGCGGTGGGCGAGAATCCGTCCTTGACGCGCGCGGGGCGGCTGGGGGCCAAGAAACAACGGTTGCTGGCCGACACATCCTTGTCGGCGTCCGAAGCTGTGCAACGCGTCAAACCCGTCTCCAGTGCCTTGCGACGCACCACCAAACGGTTGCGGCAATTCACGGCCCCGTTGCCGCCGGCCGGCGCCGAAGGGGACGCGGGGGATGCGGACACCGATCTGACCACTTCGGCGTTGGAGAAATGGATGCAGCGTATGGTCCGGGTGGCCGAAACCCCTCGAGGACGCGCGGTGGCGGCCGAGGCGCAAGGGGTCAAGTGGGAAACCCCCGGCCCGACGCGCGGCGTGGCGAAAGCCCCTCCCAAGAAAAAGAGACCCCAGCGCGGGTGGGGGTTGGACGTGCAGAAATGGTTGGGCAAGACCGGCCTGGAATTTCATTGGCCCGGGTACCAGTACATGGGCCCCGGCACGCATCTCGCCAAACGTTTGAAACGCGGGGATCCGGGCATCAACCGGTTGGACAAGATCGCCAAAGTGCACGACATCGATTACGCGAACGCCAAGACGTTGGGAGACAAGCACGCGGCCGATCGCAAGATGATCCGCGCCATCACCGCCCTCCCGGGGAAAAAGACGTGGACCGAAGCCATCGTCAAGAAAATCATGCAAGCCAAGACCCGTTTGAAATTGTAACTTTGTTTTAAAAATGCAACCTAAACGTTAGAGCTGTTCTAATAAAAAAGTCGGTGAAGGCCTCACCTGGTCTTGGCGTCTTAATTGCGCGGCGAACCGATCGAGTTGTCGCGACTTGTCCGGGGACTGCACGGCCTGCAGGGCACGGTTCACGCGTTCGGTCCGCATCCAGGTGGTCCGGGTCCGGGCGTCGGCGCGCGCCTTGCGCCGACGAATACGCGCCAGGATGTGTTGGGCGGGATCTTCGGACTCCGAGTCGGACGACGACGATGACGACGAGGCCACGTAGTGAGGGTCGTGGATGTCGTCCTCCTCGGAGTCGGACGACTCGGCGTACGCCGGAGGGGTCCTCTTGCGCGGGGACGTACGACGCTCCGGCGTCCGGCAAGCCGCGTCCAGCGCGGCGGCCATGGCGTTCAGGTCCTCCTCCTCCTCCTCCTCCTCGACGGGCGGGTCTCCCGACAAGGCTCGAGCGTGCAGCGTGGGAAGGGACCGCTCCCATGCTCATAATCGGGCCGTGTAGGCCGGGGTCCACGGGCGGGTGAACCCCCCGCAACGCAGGCATAGGCCGCAGGTCTCGCAGTCCTCGGCGGGTGGGGGGTCGGGACGGTCCTGGCTCCGGCGGGCACGGCGTCGAGCTTGGCTTCGGGTGCGTTCGGCGACCAGATGGGCAGCCCGACGTGCGGGGTCGGCATCCCGGCGACGGCGGTAGACCTGGTTCTGGGCTCGTGCTCGAGCCAAGTGAGCCGCGTGCCGCTCGGGATCGGCCTGGAGGCGTCGATAGTGCGCTCGACAGTATCTTTGGTTCTGTTCTCGTCGACGGACTCGGCCCCGTTCGCGTTCCTTGGCCTGGTACGCAGCGTAACGCTCGGGATCGGCACGGAGACGACGGTACTGGTTTTGGCTGCGTTCACGTTTCCGCGCCAGGAACAGGGCTCGACCCCATTCTCGTTGGCGGGTCAGGTGTGCAGCGTAACGCTCGGGGTCCGCACGCAGACGACGACGAAAGGCACGATCGCATTCGCGTTTCTGGGCCAGGAGCAGGGCTCGGCGTTCGACGGGATCGAGCCGGGGTTGGGGTCGACGGCGACGCGGCGGTTCCGGAGCGGGCGGTGGTGATGGCGGTGGGGGTGGTGGCAGGGTTGCACGGCGGCTGGCCAACAACTGTTCTTTTTTCTGCTCGGCCCAGGGACAGGTTTCCAGGACCACCTGGCACGGGGTGGTATGGCGGCAACGAAGACGGGCCCAGGTTTTCTGGACCCGTACGGCGTCGGGATGGCTTTGACGCCAGCGGCGGACTGAAGCCCCATGCTGGGCTTTGTGGTTTTGCCGGTACCGGGCCTTCTGCGCGCGCACGGCCTCCGGGTGAGGGGCTTTCCAAGCTTTGACGCGCGCGCGTGTTTGAGCGGGATCCCGGTACGGCATGACCACTCACAATGGCGGCCGTTCGCGCGGTCTGCCTTTAACACACTCCCCATCGACCAATCAAAAGCCGTCGTTGGGCCCACGTGGCCTCTGGAGAACGAAAACCCGCCCAGAGGGGGGATAGGGGGGTATCCCCCCAACAGACCCCTCTAGGCCACGTGGAACGTCTCTGGGCGTCCATTGGTCGCGGTCGATTCTATAAAGCCAGACGCCTCGCGAGCCCGAGTCATTCTCTGCTCACTCGTCACCCTGGTGAGCAGTCCTCTTTCTCTCAGAATCCGAGACGATGGAGAATGCATGGGATCCCGCGTGGAACGATGGACATGATGAGCTCATGGCCCAATTGGGGAGGGCGTACGATGCCGGGGCTCACGAGGTACGTACTCGCGTGGGTTCGATCTCTCACATGCGTGGGTTCGATCTCACTCACTCACTCACACGCGTGGGTTCCTCTTTTTTCTAGCCTGCGGCCCAAGTCGGAGGAGGAGGGGCGTTCCGGTTCGTCTTGGACCCCGTCCTCGAACGCCGGTCCGTCAGCATGGGTGTCCGCGAGCGTGTGTTTCGGGTGCGGTTGCAGCAAGTCCATGCCTTGCATGCCCGCCAGAACCTGACGCACGCTTTGACGCAAGCCCTGCGGACGACCGTGGAAGGCCTGCTGGACCAGGAACCCGACATGGACGACCGCGATTACGTCTACGTGCGTTTTCGCACGCCCCGCTACGATAACAGCTTCACGCGGGGTTTACGGGTCGCCCGTTGGCGCCAAGATGCCGGGGCCGTCGACGCCTTCTTGGACGACATGGCCCAAAAGCTCAATTCGGGGGAACGTTTCGAAGCCGACGAACCCTTCGAATTGGAACTCGTCCACGTGCGGGGTGGACCGCGAGGCCGAGGCAAATCCCGTCGTCAACGGCCGGGGCACGAGGCGGCCGTCAAGTTCCGACTCGGCAAGAAATGCATCGTCCCGATGCCGCGGGACGACGACGGATTGTGCTGCGCGCGGGCCCTCGTGACCGCGCGAGGGCTCCATCTGGCCGGCGACAACATTGCCGAGAGGGCCAAGTGGACCCAGAAAGACCGCTGTCAACGGCGTCGGGACACGGCTGCCACCCATCTCTTGGAGGAAGTGGGGTTAGGCCCCGGGCCCTGTGGACTCCAGGAACTCACCCAGTTGGCTTTGGCCCCCAGTCTCTACGAGTATCGCGTCGTGGTCGTGGACACCAACCGCCAGTACACGTGCTTCGCCTTCGGCGGCGGGGACACCCTCTTGGCCCTGCTGCTCGAAGACGAGCATTACGACACGTTGACCACGTTGCCGGGGTTTTTCGGGAGCAGTTATTTCTGCGGACGGTGTCTCCAGCCTTACAGCACGGATGGAGCCCATCGATGCTCGGAGGGCAAGGGCGTGCACTGCCCCGGGTGCCTGCAGGACACGTGCCAGGACTTTCACGACGCCTACAAGGTCCATCGCTCCGCCCACCTGTCGTGTTCGGCCTGCCGCCGCCTGTTCTACGGAGATCGGTGCCTCGAGTTACACGCGACCCACACCCGTCGCGGTACCCCGTCGGGACCCGGCCAACCGTGCGTGTGCCAAGTCTGGCGGAAATGTGGCACGTGCCGTAAACTGCTGCGCACCATCAAAGAGCAGCAGGATCACCGTTGCGGTTGGAACAAGTGTCCTTCATGCCACCAAGACGTGGAGATGGCCACGCATCGGTGTTTCGTGCAGGTGCCACCCGACCCCGAGGAAGTGGAAGAACAGGCCCGCCTAGCCCAAGGTCGCCAACGGCGGCAGCGGGCACAACGTCAGGGTGGGGAGGCCCGTTTGGGACGTCAGACGTTGCGCGCCAACGACGCCCTGGACGACGACGACGACGCCGACGACGAGCCGTATCGCCCCCGTTGCTGGTCTTTTGGGACGCGGAGGCCATGCAGAACACGGGGCAGCACGTTCCCAACCTGATCGTGGGCATGACGGCGGAGGACGACACCCCGCAGGTCTTTCGCGGCGACACGTGCGTCGAACAGTTCCTCCAATGGCTGGAAGACCTGACGGAGGACGAGACCCGGTACGTCACGGCCTTGGCGCACAATTTTCGCGGGTACGACGCGTACTTCGTGGTGAAACGTCTGACCGAGCGCAAACAGATGTTCGAGCAAACGCGTACGGGCGGCAAGTTGTTGCAACTGACGTACAAGGCGGGGTATGTCCAATTCATCGACTCGCTCTCCTTCGCCATGAAGTTGTCGGCCTTCCCCAAGACCTTCGGCCTGGATCCTGCCCAATTCAAGAAGGGGTATTTCCCGCACTTGTTCAATACCCCGGACCATGCCGACTACCTGGGTCCTCTCCCCCCGAGGGACACCTATGCGCCCGAGACCCTGTCGACCGCCGACCGAGCGGCCTTCGACGCCTGGTACGACGAGCAAGTGGCCGCCGGGACGGAGTTCGACCTGCAACGTGACCTGCTGGCGTACTGCATCTCCGACGTCCGTCTCCTCAAGGAGGGGTGCTTGGTGTTCCAACGCGACTTCAAGGCTCGCACGCGGTTCTGCCCCTTCGACAAGATGACCATCGCGGGGGCCTGCCTGCACGACTTGCGTCTGAACCGCATGGAACCCGACACCCTGGCGTCCGAACCCTTGCAGGGCTGGCGCCTGGCGCCCAAGCACTCCCAAGTGTCCATGGAGTGGTTGACCTGGCAAGAACACCAGCTACGCCGGACTGCCTGGGCGGCCTTGACGGAGGAACAACGGCAAGAGTGCGAGGAACGGTTCCTGGATGACGGGTCGGAGGCCGAGCACCCTCTCATGCGCACGCGGATCCAGCACGCCCGCAACCAGGGCGAGTACCGGATCCCGGACACGAACTGGAGGGTGGACGGGTACGACCCAGACACGAACACCGTCTACGAGTTCCTGGGGTGCTTCTGGCACGGCTGTCCCAAGTGCTACCCGCAGCGGTCCGAGACCTTCCGACGCTTGGACGATCGGTCCATGGACGACGTGTACCGCTTCACCATGGAGCAGTTGCAGGACTTGCGTCATCGAGGGTACCACATCGAGACCGTGTGGGAGTGCGCGTGGCGGGCCCGTAAAGCCGCCAACCCGAGCTCCGTGCCTTCGTGGACGATGCCACCTTGCTGCCACCCCTCCAACCTCGGGACGCCTTCTTCGGGGGGCGTACCAATGCGGCCTGGCTGTACTATGCCGTCGACGCCGAACGTGGGGAGGAGATCCGGTACGTGGATTATACCAGCCTGTACCCGTGGGTGAATAAGTACGGCCGGTACCCCGTCGGACATCCGACGTTCCTGTACGAACCGGGGACCACGGACCTGTCGTCGTACTTCGGGCTGGCGTCGTGTACGATCCTGCCGCCGGACGCCTTGTTCCATCCCGTCCTGCCTTACCGGTGCGGGGGCAAACTCACGTTTCCGCTGTGCCGAGCATGCGTGGAACGGGACCTGGACAAACCGCTCCACGAGACGCCCCTCGACTGCGACCACGCCCACTATGAACGGGTCCTGACCAGTACGTGGTGCATCCCGGAGCTCCTGAAAGCCGTGGAGATGGGGTACGTCATCCAACACGTGCACGAGGTCTGCCATTTTGCCGAGACGCACGTCGGGTTGTTTGTGGATTACGTGAACACCTGGCTGCAAATCAAGACCGAAGCGTCGGGGTGGCCCGCCGGGTGCGACACGGACGCCCAACGTCGAGCGTACGTGGAGGACTTTGCCCAGCACAAAGGCATCCAGTTGGACGCGGCCAAGGTCGTCAAGAATCCGGGTCAGCGGTCTTTGTCCAAGCTCATGTTGAACTCCATGTGGGGCAAATTCGGTCAGCGGGACAACTTGATGCAAGTCAAGGAATTCACCGACCCGCAGTCCTTCTGCCTTTTCATGGACAGCGACCAGCACGACATCCGCTACGTGAGCTGTCTGGACGAGCACCGCGTCGAAGTGCATTTCCGGGCCCAAGACCATTGCGCCAGCCTCAACGTGAACACAAACGTCTTCGTGGCGGCCTTCACTACCTGCTGGGCCTGCTTGCGGTTGTACGAGGCTCTGGAACTGCTGGGCGACCGGGTCCTCTATTACGACACGGACTCGGTCCTCTACGTGCATCGCCCGGATCAACCCGACGTCACCCTCGGCACCCATCTCGGCGAATTCACCGACGAACTGAAACCCTCCCAGCACATCGTGGAATTCTGTTCGGGGGGACCCAAGAATTACGGGTACGTCTGCAACGATGGCAAGACCGAGTGTAAGGTCAAAGGGTTCTCACTCAATGCGGAAGGGGTGGCGCAACTGAACTACCAGGTGTTACGTCAAAACATTTTGGACGAACTGCACCACCCCTTGGAAGCCCCACGCAAGACCCGCATCCACGAAGCGCGCAAGATCGTGCGGCAACCCAAGACCTACACGCTGCACACTCGACCGGCCGATAAAGACTACCGCTTGGTCTTTAGCAAGCGCGTCTTGGATCCCGTCACGAAGGCCAAGACGTACCCGTACGGCACCCGTTTCCCCAAGGACCCCCTGGACGCTGCCGACCTCGACAACGTCCATCTCCTCGGCGCATTGCTGTCGGATGACGACGAGGATTTTTTGTAAAAATTCGTTTGGGGGTGTCGGAGGGGACCTGGGTCGGCACCGAGGGGTTGGGTCTGTCAGAGACGGTCGGCGTCCTCGCTTGCACTGTCGTGACGCACCCCTTCTCGGCGACCACCAGGTTGTCTCTCGCCCCCACCTTTTCTCTGTCCTTCGTTTTTCCTGGGTTTGGGACGAGGACTCGGTCGGAGTCCTCCCACGTTCCCGTATGTAAATAGGTTTCTCGATGGAAGTCAAGACGCTGTCTTGAGGGACGAGGGCTCGCTCGGAGCCCTCCCACGTTCCCGCTTGTACATAGGTTGCTCGTTTTTTATTAAACATTGTTATTCTTCAAAAAGGCGTTTTTTGAGTGGGACTTCCGGTTTTTCGTGACGTCATGTCCGGTCTCGAGTGTCCTGACGTCATCCCTGGTCTTAATGATTCAAAATGGCGGTGTTTTGACATCCACCAATCAGCGGGCTCCGTTTCGGCGGGAAAATTTGAATGGACCAATCAGAAGCCTCCCTTTCCAACCGCCCAAACCGTGATGAAGGGGCCCATACCACTACTGGGGACACACTACAGAAGTGAAATCTGACTCTGAGAGGGGAAGTTACCACTAACAGTACCTCCTGACAGTACACTGACGTATGACACCAAGTGTGGTAGTGAAACCCAGGAGACATTGCTTGGGGGGAGGGGTGGGTGAGTGGTCTCACCACTACGCCAACCCTTCTCCCCACTCCTCCCCTGTTATAAACCCTTTTAGAAACTGGATGGAAACATGCCATGTAAATATGTATAATGAAGTCATGGTGGTAAGCAACACAACATAGAGAAAATACATCAAATGCTGGTGTTGATAGGTGTCCTATAATGTTTTAGCTTGTTGTAAAAAATTATATCAACCTCCAATTTTCAGCTACATACCATGTTTGTTAGAAGTGGTTCAGTGTTAATACCATGGGAAAAAAAATTATTTTATGCCAACTTTAGGACTGCTTGGATAATCGTTTGAAGTATGTTTGTCGAAAAGTAGTTCCCTAAACACAATTTTGGTCTAGTGAAATTTGACCCTTTTGTTTTTGTGAAGTTAATATTCCTGTGCCCGTGAAAGTAAGTTACGTTTTCCTATGGTACACGGTACATATTGGAGCCTAAAAGCAGTAGATCGAGGACACTTGTATATACACTGTAGTTACAGGATTTCAGTGTAAAGCCATGCTGTCAGTGGCAGGTCTTGTGCTAACGTTTCCTCCACACATTGGCCAGGTTGGAGACTTTGCATAAGTCCATGTAGTTTTGGTTTGTTGAATTAATAACCCTGTACTCGTATCCCATTTCCTTTGTCATCAAACATTCACTGTATTTCAAAAATTAGAAACAAAATTTTACGTCCTTGACATGACAAAGTTGCATGTAAAAAGATCCCATGCTTTTTTCAGGATTCTCGCTTTCCAAGCACGTCAGCATCTACATCACAGGAAGGCCTAGAAAGCGGTTCGAGAATGGCATCCAGCAGGAAACTGAGAGTTACTATGTTGAGTAGTGAATGGCGATCTACAAAAGGAGGCTTGTCGACAATCAACAGAGAACTTGCCATTCAGTTGGCAAAACACCACAATGTGGAAGTCAGTATGTATCTCCCTCAGTGCAGTGAGGAGGATATAACCGTTGCTCAGGGATACAATGTCAAGCTCATACAGGCAAGAAAATTGATAGGCTTTGAACCCATTGAATGGCTGTTGTGTGTACCAGAAAACCATCAGATGGATTTTGTGACTGGACATAGGCTAGTACTTGGACGGCAAGTGCAAGTCATTCAACGACAGCACAGCTGCAAGTGGGTCCAGGTTGTGCACACAACCCCTGAAGACCTAGGAATGTTCAAAGGTTACACGGATGCGATTTCAAGAGGAGAAGAAAAACAAAGAGCAGAGATAGAACTGTGCGAGTTAGCAGATCAGGTGGTAGCAGTCGGTCCAAAGTTGGCGGATGGGTACTCACGTTATCTTCGCCATTGCCAGAAAGACCAAGCTGTTTTGAAACTCACCCCGGGCATTTTTGCAGAGTTTTTCCATGTGAAGCAAGCCACTGAGGAAAGAAGAACATTTCGTGTCTTGGTTTTTGGTCGCGGTGACAATGAAGATTTTGAGTTAAAGGGGTATGACATTGCAGCCAAAGCAATTTCTGACTTGAATGATGAATCTTACGAACTTCGCTTTGTTGGTGCACCACCTGGAAAAGAAGAAGTAGCAGATAGGTTACACCAGCAGGGAATTCCACGAAGACAACTGAATGTGCGCTCTTTTAAGGAAAGCAGAGAAGATCTAGCCAGGCTGTTCTGTGAAGTAGATCTTGCTATTATGCCATCAAGAACTGAAGGCTTTGGTTTGGCTGCACTTGAAGCATTATCTGCAGGTCTTCCTATCCTTGTGAGTGGAAACTCTGGTCTTGGAGATGCTCTTAAGAAAGTGCCAAATGGTTCAAACAGGGTAGTGAATTCCGAAGATCCTAAAGAGTGGTCCAAAGCAATCAGGAGTGTTCGTACAAAAGACAGAGATGTTCGGCTGAAGGAAAGCGAGGATCTTCGCAGAAGATATGCAGAGACGTACAGTTGGGAGCAGCAGTGTGCTGAACTTGTCGAAAGGATGTGTAGCAGCGTTTTCGATAAGTGAACTAACGTAATGTTGCAAATGACTAGGAAAGAAGATGGTAAAAATAAAGCCCAGTAATTGAATGAAATCATGAATTTATTGGTAATGATGTGGGTGTACTTGGAATTAAAAGTATGAGTGCTCCTAACAGGAGCTTTCTGAGTATGCGTGCCCATCACTGTCATGACCGATAAACTAATCATTTCATTGATTTATTTAGCTTAAAATTCACCATCTTCTTTACTACAAATCCAAGAATGCCACCATTTTGACATTGTGTCAGTCATTTGTAATCGTTATTAATATTAGAGAGCTTTACTTCCTGGTTTTACGGCAAATGCCAGGGTAAACTGAATTTCATATTATCCAACAAACCGTGAAACTTCTCTGATTTATGGTAATTTCTTCCCTGTTACGAACAGCTATGGAGCAAGTACTGAAAGGATAGAAATTGGCTAAAAGAAGGTAATCTTCATGCTTTTATGGCCAGCAGCAGCCTGCTGTTTGCCGTTACCCGTCTCTGTTAACTATAATCAACTTCACGACATTAGCTTAGATGAATGCACGAAATTGGTTTTGCCAGCCTAACAACAAGAAAAAATTGGTTAGGTTTTGAAGCACTGGGATTCTTCTTTAATTTATAGTGTATTTATCCGTTTTCAGCAAGGCTATCTGGCCTGTGACGGATATAACGGGAAAAAGGGTGAAATAAACTGTCTGAATTTTCTTTGATATTTGTTTTGTGTGATTTTGCACAGCAACGCCTGCACATGTCAGGGGCCCGTTTCTCAAAAGTCCCGAAAAGCAACTTTTCAAACTACGATCCGCTTATTCTGGAAAGCTGGTCTTCTTAATATGTTTTCAAGACCAGAAAAGACAAAATATTTACAAGTTTCATGCCTTGAAAGGTTTCCCTTTCTGAGATAGAGAGGAATTTATGTCACCCGAAATACGCCCGAAAAGTTTCGGGACTTTTGAGAAACGAACCCCTGGCGACCCGAGAATTCTCGGGGCTATTTCGGGTGCCACAATTCCCAGCGCATCTTGAAAACGAAAGGGCTTTCAAACATGAAACCTTGCCATCCCCTTTCCCTTTCCTAATTTCAAAACATTTTAAAGGACAAGCCTTCTAGAATAAACGGATCGGCGTAATTTTACAAATAAATTATCAATAAATTTCGAGAACCAGGCTCCGGCTAGAAAGTTATAATTGTTAAAATTAATTACAACAGCTATAATTTTTTTGTGTAGATCCCTTGAATGGACTGTTAAAAAGGGCGCTCTTAACCAAAGAAAAAAGTACAGGAAAAGAAAAACTCAACGCTACAATCAGTATCCATGCCCAAGACGTTTCGACAGGAGAGGCAATTTTCAGGGTTGGTTGCTGGAGCGGAAGTCAGAGCGAGGGTTTGGCAAGCAACGTCTCACTGAATGCTCTCACTCTGACAATTAACAACTTTACCGACGATAGCGGTAGCTGGGCGTACGGTCTGAGCGAGGGTTTGGCAAGGAACACCTCACTGAATGCTTTTACTCTGACAATTAACAGCTACAGCGACATGAGCGAGAGGTGGACATGCGCTCTGGCCCGTGGTTTGGCAACGAACACCTCACTGAATGGTTTCACTCTGACGTTTAACGGCTACAGCGACATGGACGGCAGCTACATGCGTTGGGGGAGTGGAATGCTACATCGTTAACGTCAGTAACTGGGCATACACTCTGGCCCGTGGTTTGGCAAGCAACACCTCAGTTAATGCTTTCACTCTGACAATTAACAGCTACAGCGATAGGAGCTATAGCTGGGCAGACGGTCTGAGGGTGCTTTTGGCAGGCAGCACCTCACTGAATGCTTTCAATTCGACAATTAACAGCTACAGCGAAATGAGGGGTAGCTGGGGATACGATCTGGGCAAGGGTTTGGCAGGCAACACCTCTCTGAATGCTCTCACTCTGACAATTAACAGCTACAGCGACATGAGCGGTGTCTGGGCATCCGGTCTGAGCAAGGGTTTGGCAGGCAACACCTCACTGAATGCTTTCACTGACAATTAACAGCTACAGCGACATGAGCGGTGACTGGGGAGGCGATCTGGGCAAGGGTTTGGCAAACATGAAGCCTTTGACTACGTGTAATCTGACATTCAACATCTGCGATGAAGTAAGTGATAACTGTTTACCTGATCTTTTGGAGAATGTGATGAAATGTGAATCGTTGGAGACACTGAGATTGAACATTACCGATCATCGTGCCACAAATGGCAGCCGTGAACGACTTCAGTAAATTTGTTGCAAAATCCCCATCACTTTCGCTCATAGAACTAACTGTCAGGTCAACTTTTATGGGGTGGAGGACAGTTCGTCAGATGGAGGCGTGAAAAGCAGTTACTGCTGAAAGTGGCAGGTACACCAAAACTGTAGCTGAATAGATTACGAGTCTTCCCTTAATAATTTTTCGAAGGGATTGTGAAGCGGTTGAAACGCGCTCGCGCGCAAAGATTTTCTGTCAATATTTTCACGCGCTTTAGGGCCTCTTCATATGGACCCGGCTACACAGCAGGCCTGGTTACTGAGATAAAAAAAGTTACGAAAGCTGGACGACAGACCCAAGAATGGACAAACGCAGAATGCATGCGTTTTTCGTAAAAGGTTTATCCCGGGGTGGTTTCCAAATTTTTGCTCGGAAAGTCCGGACATCAATCGTGTCGGTTAATCGTCGGGCGAAAAGCCCCGAGTTGGTTATCAGAACTTTGAATCTCGTTGGTGCGGCGATACAAAAGCACGTGATGGCTCTACAAGCAATGGGCGCGCGAGCATTGAAGGTGGAAATTTTGTCTTGGATATTTTGAATGTGGTAAGCTGCTCAAAATGCATTCCATTTGTTTTGGGAAATTTCCGTTTGAGCGCGCGCTTCATTTTCACCGCGACCGGTTAGAACAAAAGTTTTGGCTTCATATATAGAAAGCGTCCCTGGTAAATGGGGTGTACTTTTGAAATGGAAAAATTTCTAGCCTATTTACCGGCTTTGCGCACGAACACGTCGAAATTTTTGATGAAGGATAAAGTGGCTGTGCCAGATCTCGGAAACCGAGCCAGCCCGGTCAACCGGGTTCTTTTGAAGAGTGAGTTATCGTGGTCTATTTAAAGAAGATGACAACCATATAACATGCGTTTTGCTGCTTAATTAAACACGAAGACACGCTACAAAAGGAGCGGTAGCTCAGGTACGCGTGGATCATTTGTCAATCAACCGTCGACGCATCGGATGACCGCTTACACGCGATCTTTTTGTAGTAAGCTATAAGAAGTTTGTTTTTCTTGTTTTTGTTTCGACCCTCAATCAGTTCTGTCGCCATGGAAGAACATTTTACGAGGTCCGTCTCTGTTTAGCTTTTTCACCTTTGGCCACCATTTTGGATGATCAGTGAAT
>BLFK01000187.1:264776-269776 GCA_014634185.1 Astreopora myriophthalma
GGGGGGGGGGGTGAATCCCATTTTCCAAGTCTTGTCAAACCCAGCATTCTAGCATTCTACCCAAAGTCTCCTTCGAAGCCATTTCCAGCGCCCAAATTTAATCTTCAAATATCGCTTGTTCTGAGAGTAAAAGGGGAAAACCTCTTCTGATTTAACCAGCTAGTTTTGTAAATTTGCTGATGGAACAAGCATGGGTTATCGAGGGTTGTCCTTTGTCTAAGTGTCGCAAAGTGTTCCCGTAAGCCGAACCCGAACAGTTTAGTGATACATGAAGTTCTTAGGCTTAGTGACGTCCATGAAATTTACGATGAATCTCATTATTTAGCTATATTGGACATGTATGTGATCATTGAAAACACAAGTTTCGAATTCTCTGTGGTATCGACGGGCTTGAATGTCCAATATTTCAAAATCTGATAGGAAACTATCGAGACGTTCAAGGTTGAAAGTATTTACTAATATTAGAGCTATGTCGATTCTGCTCGATATGAAAAGGTTCAAAGAATTCCAATGAATTCAATGAAGATTTTGTGTCCAAAAGAAATGGGGAACCTTGTGACCCGTCCCCCGCTCCTCCCCTCTACAAATGTCTGAAAACTCTAATGACCCTCCCCCAATGAAGCACCTCAAAGTGTTAGTTCAGTACCCCGGGTCCATAATCTAACCTACTCCACTCCCCTCCCCCCTCAACCATAAGTAAAGAACACCCTCTGCCTTCTATTTCGTCGCCGGGAAGTATGTTTTGTTTTCAGCTGATATATGCACCAATGTAGACGCATTTCAGTTTACCTCGCACTGTTTGCATGTTAAAAGTTGAAATTTACCGCCATGAAATTTCTCGTGACACGCTGTGGAAGGTTCCCGAACCAGTCATCTTGAATCCAACCCGAAAGAGATTCTTGTCTTTGATTTGGCTTTGTAGCCCGGTTACAATGTTAATGCTTCAGAACAAAAAGCAAACAGTGAGCGCAACCATTTCAGCTGCTTCAGATCGAGACACAGCTGACGCACTTTCCAGAGTCAGCCACGTTCTGAAGGAAGTATACCCATGAGCCAACCAGAAAATCGAAGTAATTCATGATTCGGCTTGACAAGCCAATCAGGTCGCAAAGCAAGTAAACGCAGCCGGCGCCAAGGGCGGGAAAACGACAGCGACTAAGTCACAATTGGTTTTAGTTTTGCATCTGATTTGTTTAAAAGTTCGCGCACAGTTTTTGATCCAGTTGTAGGGTAGCCTGAGTGTAGCCTACATAGCAGGCGTCGCAGGGAGAGGAGGAGAACTGAAAATCCAGGAGGAAGAAAAACGAGCGCCAGTTGGGACTGGGAAAGAGTTCTGCTCGGTTTTTGTTTGTTTGTTTGTTTGTTTTTCTTCCCTCCTCTCCCCTCCCCTCCCCTCTCTCCCGACAACGCCTGCTTCGCACTACAGAACTTTTATTCAAGAAACTTGCTGTTTCGATCTTTGAATGGTGAAACCGTAGTTTGAAAAGAAAGGAGTTTTTAGTCTACCTATGCAGTGAAATTCATCGGAAATATGTTTCCAAAACCCTTTTCAGATAAATTTTGATTAAAAAGTCTTCCTCGAGGCGAAGATTATCACCTTGGAATTTAATTGCGTGCAAATGATATGCAAATCTGTTTTGCCCACCTCGAACGTGAAGGGAATAGAATATGGCACCTCTTGAAACTTATTTTCTAGCTTCAAAGTCCTCCATGCGTGGCGTCTTCCCTTCGTTGTTTTCATGTTGACGTTCTTCCTGCCGTTGAAGACCATTTGGGAGAAGACCGAGACCTTCCCCAAGGTTCTGCTGGCCTCTTTGTCGAAGAAACGGAGAGCGTCAGCCGAAAGTGCGCCGTATTTCAGGTACGTTTCATTATATATATATAAATACAATTCGTTTAGTTTTTGACTGATGCATACAGGTTATACCAATCAACAGGGTTAGGGTTATCGCGCTAATTGAATCTCAGTTGTTTATAGATATTAAGGGAACTGTTGCTAGGGCAGTGTGCAGTGCAATCGCTCGGTCTTGGGTTCGAGTCCCGTTCAAGCCTGTTATTTTTTTAAAGCTTCTTGCAACTGGTGAAGTTGCTCGCTTATACCGGGTGACGCGGGTGAATTACTGAAATTGTGCCAAGCAAAGGAAGAGATGAAATGGAGAAGTGATTCTCACACTTTCTGGGCAATTTAAGCAATTGCCTTGTATATGCACTTGAAAAATTCAAGTGATTTCAACGGGATTCGAACCCACGACCTCTGCGATGCCGGTGCATTGCTCTTACCAACTGAGCTATGAAGCCACACAGTTGAGAGCAGGTCAATTTGTTGGGCTCATGCGTGCTTTCCCGTGAAGGGAATGATGAATGAAATGATTGTGAATGAAATGATTGTGAAGTGCATTCCCCTCACGGGAAAGCTTGACGTTTTGTCTTCTTGGCAATTTTTTCTAGCAAAACGAAAACAAAACAACAACACCAAAACAAACAAACAAACAAAAAACAAAAAGACTTGTACTTGGTCCCCCGTCGGAGAGCGCGGTGGTTGCTCCACTACTTTAGTTCTGTTATTGATTTTGCATTAAAGACCAAAGTAATCACTGGAAAAAAGGTAGAAACTGCGGTTAGTTATTATTCTTTATTACTCTAATAAATCACCAATAAAAGAAATATGTTAAAGTCATTATTTTGCCTACATTACACAACGAGACGCATACAACTGTGTAGATACAGGGGCCTATAGGTCTGCAGGGACCTCAATCGCCAGTTTATTGTGCGACTGTTGATCAATGGATGCGACACCAACCGATACGAAAACCCAAAACCAATTTGTGGAAAAAAAGGAAACGTATACTGACCTCCACCTGCTGTGGTGCCGCTAACTCTGGGGGCCGAGTTACTACAAAAAGTCGTATAGATATTTCAAACTAAAACTTGGCCTGACTTGGGTTCTTGAACAAGTGCTGACCTAAACTAATTGAAAATCGTAACAACCAGGATAACGTATCTGAGAAGCATACCCATAATTCCCCTCCCATGGCCCCAGGCTTCTGGTCCGTGACGGCAAAATAACTTCATGTATTTCTGCCTGCTCCGCTTCGCTACATCGTCAGAAATACCATTGAAGACTCTCTCTAAGACTGTTGGTAAATGACAGCTCAGTACATTACTTCACTGCATGCGAAATTCAACTTAAAAACCGTGGGCCAAGGACGAAATTAATAGGGTGATTGGTTTAAAACATCTCCTGTATTCCCACTAAGTTGTATTTTATATCAATGAATCACAACCTTGGTTTCAATGACCAAAGAAACAGCGCAAAGACTTTTAAACTGGTTTACTCTTTGCAAAGTGGAGAATGTTTTGCCCTTGAACAATGACATTATCTTAGGAAAGAATCGTGAGAATTGTTATTTTTATGTAAAATTGCTGATGGGACCTCGTGTCGTCTAATTCATTGTGTAATCATACGAGTGAAAAACAAGTCGGATTTTGTTACCATTTGTAGGATTACAGACCGAAATGGACTCTACGAACAGCCCATAACCCGGAGCGCACAACTTCCATACTAGGGCTATTTCACGGCATTTTTACGGACCGAGCTATTTTTAGACATGTTTTGCCCGTGAAAAGTTCAGTTCCAGTCCGCACGTGTCCAAACAATTAATAGGCCAATTCCGATATATTAAAATTCACTCTTAGACAAAAGGCATCACCTCGAGACTCCGGGGAATAAACTCATACAAATCCTTACTTTATTCCCCAGAGCCTCGAAGTCATGTTTATTGTTTGAAGTTGAATTTTAAAATATCGAAATCGGTCTATTATGCAAGGCTTATGATAGGCTACCAAGGCTCTTGTGGAAAACTGAATTCGCGGGAAAATCAATCTAAAAATAGGTCGGTCCGTGAAAACGCCGCGACACAAGTATATTGAAGTTGTACTCTAGGGGTTTTAGGCTCCTGGCTCCATTCAGTCCTACTACCATTACAAACTTCACACCAGATGGCGCTCGGACACATTCAATATACCGTTCGATAACGTGAGGGAAAACAGTGCGCCAAACTTATTCAGTCTCCCTGGTGAGATACCTAACAGATTGTTTGAAGAGCGAGTTTTGAACCTCAGTGTGTGTAGTATAGTGGAAAAGAAAGAAAAAAAATACTTGACACGGAAAACAGACGATTGTAAACTGATCAAAACAGTTTGGAAAAAGTGTTGAATATCTTGTGAAACTATTAATTTGAAACGTTAACGCACACCAACCGTCATCAATTTTGAGGAAAAAAAGTTCTGTTTACTGTTTGTCATCTTCCCGTGGAACGTAAAGAGTATTTTCTCCGCACAAAACAGTCCAAAAGTAACAGGATTCTCAACGTACCTTTTAGTTGCCACTTTCTTCTTTCCATTATGTGAGAAGAATGGCATACCCCTCTGTTTTCATGATGTTTAACGCTAACTTTTTCCATTTGCAAAAACACGTCTGAAGTAAATGAGTTTTGCTTTCCAACTGAAAACCTTTTGTGACGAAACAAAGGACGAAAAGCTCGCGCGCGACATTTCAACGAATCAGATTGAAGTGTCTGATGTAATGCGCGCGCCATCGTTTGAATTGCTTGGGCATCCCTTTTTTTCATTCCATTTTGAAACGAAAGCCCTTCTCTTTCAGAGAAACTAGAGTAACTGGAAACTTGACGATTTGCGTAAAATGGACTGTATTTTTTGTGATATAGCAAAGGAGCGAAGGAGCATGCGCACAAAATTAGGCAATCCGATGTAAATGAAGTTTATGCGATGCCATGGTGCTCATAAATTTAAACTCACCAAAGTTCGTTGCTAAGATTCCTACTAAAATTCAAAACTAAGAAGAGGTTTTTTCCCCATCGTAAAGTCTGATTCATTAACAAAGGGAACTTTTGGTAGATTGTTCTTTAAAAGTGTGAATTTACCAAACTTTTGAATGTCAAGGATGTGAATTGGGTCAGCATGTATTAGTGATCCCGACA
>BLFK01000187.1:274776-280526 GCA_014634185.1 Astreopora myriophthalma
ACCTTGAGGAGCCCCACATACAACAGTATTATTAGAAGAAACATGACCATTGACCATGACATACTGTTGTTGGTTGTCTAAATAGCTGGTGAGCCAAGCTAGAGGAATGCCCCATGGATACCATAAAAGTTTAATTTGTCAATAAGAAAGATGTGTTGAAATTGTATGGTAATTAGACTGGGTTAGTTTAAATCAAGGCATTCCTTATGGTCACTGGCATGAAGTCATCATAGGACACTTGTTGTCTTTCCCTTTCATTGATATATTTCACTTGGAACAAGCACAGGCATCCCACAAATGCATGGGACACCCAGAAATAATATACAGTACATATAGTTTACGTCATAGAAAGTGCGGTGTACAGGGTTTTATTCACAAGTTGTTTGTGTCAAAAACCCGAACGAGTGAGGTACGAGCGAGTGAGGGCTTTTGACACAAACAACAAGTGAATATAACCGCATGCAAAGCAATTTCTATGATGTGAGCTGTTTATTACACATAAGATGAGAATTTTCATTGAAATAGTTTTCTTAACACAAATTAAAAACAAAAACTCACGCACTTGGAGCAGAAAATTGGCGATTAACACATCGAGATCTGTTGCACCAATATTTTCAGTCTCTCTCAGCTTGTTCCTTGAAAATAAACTATTTTTTGAGCAATGAGACATCTCTCTGTGACTTGCTTAATGTGTTCTTGTTTTCTTGATGCTATACAAACTCATCTGGGTAGCAACCAACCGACACAAATCTAGAGCTTTCCTCCGCCTTCGCAGGAAAAATTTGGAGGACGCGCCATTAAAAAAGCCGTGAAATCTGAATAGCTATTTGAATGTAAAGGATGCACGATTCTGATTGGCGCGCAAAGGCTTTTACACTATCGTTGATTGGTTATACGTCCACATGTGAAACAGCTGTACGCCATTCTGATTGGCTGTATAGGCTTTTTTCACGGGTGAAAATAAAGCATATAGATTTCTACAAATTAGCTTTATGGAATAAAATTCTCGTGTTACGTGTAATAAAATACTATACAATACGGAAAGGTTATTGACTTATCCCAAACAGAGGTTTTCATTGTTAATTCACAAACATTTCTTGAAAAACTTCCCATCCCTGGCCAGTTTTAGTAAATAGCAAAGAAAACAAATATGTAAGCAGATCGGCAGGTAGCAAGGGGTAAACTAGCGCAGTTTTTGTTTCCTCGTGTAGTGTTCCAAGTAATTTGTAGAGGCAGAGTGTGCACAGGGAATCTGAAGTAGTGTTCCAAATAAGGTTTTGAGGCAGGGAATCTGAGGGGGTCAAATAAGAGTCCATACCACTGGGTCTCCATACATTTTCTGAAGTCTGTTATTAATTTGAGGTGTGAGGTGTTCAGCCTTGGTTGTTGACCTGAGACCTGTCTCTTGTCTGGAACACTGTGGAGGGGTCAATACCATCGGGTTATTTACACATTTTGTCAAGCGCGTCACTTGATTTGTTGGGTCCGGTGTCCAATTTTGTTGGTTTCCTTGACCCAAGATTATCTCCTATATGGAACACTTCTTATGTCTCTGAGTTTTGCAATTCAGTTGTCACCTTCATTAAAAGAGAACAAAACTGGATACTCAGCAGGCTCTGAAGCCAGTAATCACTTTGCAATCTAGGAGGAGTTTATCTGAAGAATCTGTGGAATCAACCTTTTTGTCTACCCTGACTTCAAGCTCAGTAACAAAATAATGATACAGCATAAGGGTGCACAGTCCAAAAATGTACATACCCCTAGAAAAGAAGCCAGTTTTAATGAAGAACCAGCTCCTTTCTCTAGGTTTGAATAGTGTTGAGATTTTGGTAAGGAAATGGCCATTGAAAAGCCATGCTTAGTAGCCTGGCTTGGCAGCAATTTTACTTCTCTGGGGTAGGGTAGCTTAGATCACTTTTCCTGACAGGTGTAAAGTTGTCACCAAGCTATTGAAATTCACCTTTCAACGAAAGCCACCATCTCAAGGCTCTGGAGGAAATTAACTTGTACAAATCATTACTTTATTCCCCAGAGCCTTGAAGTCATGCTTATAAATTGAATTTTAATGCTGGTATATAAAAATTGGTTTATTAGGATGGAAAGTGGCATACATAACAGTGGATTTACCTCATAATTGAATTAGGAAGTTATGAACTAGAAGAAGAAGCTAGAAGTTTCATTGTGAAAATGAATGCTGGTGAGGGGAAACCACTGAGTCAATTGCAAAGAGTACAAGGATGCTGGTAGCGAGTTAGGTTTGTTGAAGAAAAGTGTAAGCAGTGTTATTTGGCATTATATTCCCATCAAAATTCAACTTCTACATTTTTTGTTTTGCATTTTATCTTTGGGCCCTTCGCTGTTCTACATTTGAGTTTCAGAATTCATCATTTAAGTATCACTACACGGCATTTGAGTTTCGCAGTGGGACGTTGTTCAAAACACGTTAATGTTTCCTCATACATTGTTCAACATGCTTGAGTGATTCTTTTATGCTTGCTTGATCAGTTTATGCCTGTTTCACATTTTACATTCCAACGTGCACGAGTGATTTACCTTTCAAAAGAAAGTCTGCTGAATGTACGGGGTGCAAACAAACATGGTGCAGAATGGCTACCTTCTGGTTCAATACAAAACAATCAATCGGATAATTACTTAGCTGGAAAACCTGAAAGATCCAATGGAGATAGATGGATTAGTCTAAAGACTCGACTAACACATTTGCATGCCAGTTGACCGCAATGATCAGCAACAAACTGGTGAAATGATTTGGCAGCTTGGTGAAGCCTGTAACGAGCAAGGAAACAAAGCTCAATCAAGAATGATAGATTCAGAGGTTGTGGAAATTGCTCCCCAAGTTTATACTGACAATAAAGAATTCTTTTGTCTTCTTGCTAATCATTTCAACTAGCCTCATTTCAGAGCAAGATGTCTTTTGAATTTTTTTGTGGCAATGAGGCTATGGATGCATTGTACATTGTACATGTCTTAACCAACCACGAATCAAAGTAATCCACCACTTGGACTTACTAGCCAATCAGAATGCAAAGCAGGAAGAGGCAGCGCTAGCTGGTGCGAAGAGCGGGAAAACAAGGGTGGCTAAGTCTCAATTATTGGTTTTAGTTTTACATGTGATTGGTTGAAATGTTTGTGTAAGGTTTTTAACTCATGGATGAGGACATGCAGAGGAGCAAGTTGTTGCAAAGATTTGCAAGCTGGATAGCCAGAAAGCCAGTTGTCTGTTTATTAGCTATTTTATCAGGATTCCATTGCTATCAAATTGAATGTTCAGCAAGAACGAGGACTGGAGGGGCAAGTAACTTATTCACAACGTGCAGCAGATTTAGAGATGTTTTACAGGAAAATTCGGCTGTTATTTGCACTTTTATGGCAAGAAGCAAAGTTCAAGTTATGGTGGATTTGGGAAATCAGTCATACAAGTTTTTTCCCATGTGTAGGGAATGTTATGTGACTGCGTGACAGCTTTCCCTAACTTGTGACTTTATTTTGTATTGTTGCTAAGTGATAGAATTATCTCAATTTCTCAAATTTCGAATCATGCGATAAAATTGTTTCCAGTGCATGCACAAATGGGTTGAACAATCCATTGTTGTATTCTCAGGGAGTTTTGATCCAGATATGAAAATGTGTCGTTCCCAACTGTGAATCTTCAAAAACAAACATACCACAGAATCAACCCAGAACATGGCTATGACTCCAATGATCAAATACAATAACAACACTACAGAAATTATTTCTCTTTCTTTGCTATAGCCGTGACTTCTTCTCACAAAATTAACCATCAAAACTGCATTGCTGTCAGTCCTAGGCAAAGAGGAGGTCATCTCAGAAAAATGCGTTAAAATACAAAGCTCTCATGCCTCTGTCACGTTATATCATGTTACTGTTATTGCGTTACTTGCATAATTCAGCGTTCCCGGATGAACTCGTGCTTCGCTTATGTAATAAAATAGAGTATTCAACATGGACATCTCGTCTCTTTCGCTCCTGGCATGACACCTCCAGGGCTTGTTATATGTTGTGAAAAAAGAAAGCAAATCTTGCTCTGGCCATTCACCTTGTTTTAACTGATTTCAGAAAAGGAGAAGAACTCGTGCTGTTCAACAGAAAGTTGAGCATAAAGACACAATGATTTGTCTATATTAGAAATTAATTAAGTCTTATCATTTCATTTGCATGCTTGTGTGGTAATGCTTTGAGGTGTCTGTAAAATAACGTGCAAAGAGAAAACAAAACAGATCTTTCATTTTTTTTTACTGTCATTTCTTTTTCACACGCTAAAACAACAGAACTTCATACCATAAATCGAGTCAAACAAAATCTGTCAATCAAAAACCAGGTGCTCTCGTGTTGTAATAACAAGTTTCTACTCTGTCCACCATGTGCATGTGGCAAGTGTCAAAAACCTCCCCCAGCAAACAGACATTTTTTAGTTATGGCTAGCTAAGCCACTATATTCGCTGACTCCAGGTCCTAGTTTCGACTTGATTCACCTTGAAACCCAACTTAAGTATGCACGTAGTCAGCTCTGGTTTAATTTTATAATTGAATTTTAGGAAAACACAGCTCCAACATCAATAGATATCTATCAAAAGATATCCATCAAAAGATCTATCGACGAGTTAGAAGTTGGCTGTCTGTGTTTTGATTTAATCATAGTGTAAAGCAAAACCAAAGCAATGACATTTCTTTTGAGACTTAATTGAAAACTGCTGTATCAAGCACTGTCAAGAACCAAAACCATCAGTAATAGTTTGATTCTAGTGGAAGGCAGCATTGGAATACCCATCCCTGGTGATCTGGTGTGGTCAGATCACTGCTTTGCATTGCATGGCATATTTATTATTTATATGTCCTTAAAGCCCGCTGCAGGTGTGAGGAAACAGCTGAGCAAAATGTCTTGCAGCAGTAATCTCAGCTCTTTCCTCACAAGTGTGCTGGCTTTACAGAAATTGTTGTTTTATTTTAACACACGGATTCTCGTTTTATCTGCTACCAAAAATTTTATTGACATTTGCACATTTGAAATTTTGTAGTGTATGGGGGTGGTTCCCACTTCCAGGGTTGCCAGGGATACCTCCCCTTTGGCTTATGGCTTCTGCTCCCCGCTAACCTTTAGGCACCAGTTCCCAAGCTCATCTATTTGTGATGAGTTTAATTGACATTTGCACATTTGAAATTTTGTAGGTTCCACTTGCCGGTCTGCTTCCGAAGGCTTTGTCTTGTGTGGGCTCTAGATATCAAGGATACCTTCAACAAACTGTTGCCAGTAAGTGAGTGTTTTGTGATTGTGTGATGTGTTGTATTGGCAGAAAAAGGGTTCGTTTCAGTCTGACATTGATTTTGTCTATAAGTAAGTGAGTAACTTATCGTTACTTATTTTTAGGATTACAAGAAAATTGTGAAATAAGATACCGGTAAAAGAGAGGATAGTGCAAACATATTAAGAACATGAAATTTGGTAACTTAATGAACTTAAGTAATAATGAACTTAATTTAAGTTTCAATGGACTTCGTGCTGATGCACTAACTGGGGACACCACAGAAGTGAAGTCATACCGGTAATTATCAAATGGTGGTTTTTGTGGATTCTGAGAGGGAAGCTAGCACAGAACCTGGACAAAAGCTTCTTGGAGCGGGGTAGAGAACCAAAAAATTCAGCTCACATACAACACCAAGAAGTGTGGCAGTCAAACCCGGGAGACATTGCTTGGTTTGGGGGGGGGGGGGGG
>BLFK01000187.1:280537-295992 GCA_014634185.1 Astreopora myriophthalma
GGGGTCACCACTACGTGAACCCTGCCCCCCACTCCTCCTATGTCATAAACCCTTTCAGAAAATGGATGGAAACATACCATGTAAATAATTATGTGCATGTATAATGAATCATGGTGGTAAGCAACACAACAGAGAGAAAAATTACTACATCAAATTAATGCTGGTGTTGATGGGTGTGCTATAATGGTGTAGCTTGTTGTAAAAAAAAAATGTCAGCTGCCAATTTTCAGCTGCATACCATGTTTGTTAGAAGTGGTTCAGTGTTAATATCATTGCAAAAAAGATATACATCTAGTTTATGCCAACTTTAGGACTGCTCGGATGATCGTTTGAAGTGTATATTTATCAAAATGGAGTTCCCCAAACATAATTTTGGTCTCATGAAATTTGACCTTTGATTTTTGTGATGTTAATGTTCCTGTGCCTGTGAAAGTAGATGGCATTGTCCTATGGTATAATTTATATGTATTAAAGCATGCTGGTTGAATTTCTTTCTTTCCTTCTTTTTTGGTAGGATAGGTTGCAACCATATTCAGACATATTCAGATATTCAGTGTAAGGCCAACTTGTATTATTTTTTCATTGACACTTCTAGGTTCCACTTCCTTTTGTTTAATTCTCCACTTTTTCACAATTGCCCAAGCCTTGAGCTAAAAATGATAAAGTTAGAGCCTAAAAGAAGTAGATTGAGGACACTTGTATATATACATCTATATACACTGTAGTTAGAGGATTTCAGTGCAAAGCCATGATCTCAGTGGCAGGTCTTAATTGTGTTAACTTTCCCTCGACACATTGGCCAGGTTGGCCACGTTTGCATAAACTCATTTCCTTTCTCATCAAATGTTCACTGTATTTCAAAAGTTAGAAACAAAATTTACATCCTTGACATGACAAAGTTGCATGTAAAAAGATCCTATTCTTTTTTCAGGATTGTTGCTTTCCAAGCACGTCAGCATCTACATCACAGGAAGGCCTAGAAAGTGGTTCGAGAATGGCATCCAGCAGGAAACTGAGAGTTACTATGTTGAGTAGCGAATGGCGATCTACAAGAGGAGGCTTGTCAACAATCAACAGAGAACTTGCCATTCAGTTTGCAAAACACAGCAATGTGGAAGTCAGTATGTATCTCCCTCAGTGCAGTGAGGAGGATATAAAAGTTGCTCAGAGATACAATGTCAAGCTCATACAAGCAAGAAAATTGATAGGTTTTGAACCGATTGAATGGCTGTCATCTGCACCAGAAAACCATAAGATGGATTTTGTGATTGGACATGGACTAATACTTGGACGACAAGTGCAACTCATTCAACGACAGCACCACTGCAAGTGGGCTCAGGTTGTGCATACAGCCCCCGAAGACCTAGGAAAGTTCAAAGATTATGCACATGCGATTTCAAGAGGAGAAAGAAAACAAAGAGCAGAGATAGGGTTGTGTGAGTCAGCTGATCAGGTTGTGGCAATTGGTCCCAAGTTGGCTGATGAGTACTCCTGTTATCTTCGGTACAGCCAGAGAGACCAAACAGTTTTTGTACTCACCCCAAGTATTTTTTCAGAATTTTCTCAGGTAAAGCAAGCCCCCAAAGAAGGAACTACATTTCATGTGTTAGTTTTTGGGCGTGGTGACAATGAAGATTTCAAGTTAAAGGGATATGACATTGCAGCCAAAGCAATTTCTCAGTTGAATGAAGAATCTTACCAGCTTATCTTTGTTGGGGCACCACCTGGAAAAGAAGAGGAAGTAGCGCAAAAGTTGTGTCAGCATGGCATTGTGCGAAGACAGCTGAAGGTGCGCTCTTTTAAGGAAAGCAGAGAAGATCTAGCCAGGCTGTTCTGTGAAGTAGATCTTGCTATAATGCCATCGAGAACTGAAGGGTTTGGTCTAGCTGCACTTGAAGCATTGTCTGCAGGGCTTCCTATCCTTGCGAGTGGAAACTCTGGTTTTGGAGATGCTCTTAAGAAAGTACCTGGTGGCTCAACCTGGGTAGTGAATTCAGAAGATCCTAAAAAGTGGGCCAAAGCGATCAGGAGTGTTCGTACAAAAGACAGAGATGTTCGGCTGGAAGAAATCAAGGATCTCTGCAAAAGATATGTACAGAAGTACAGTTGGGAGCAGCAGTGTGATGAACTTGTCAGAAGGATGACCGGAAGCTTGTTTGGTATGTGAACTAACGTAATGCTGCAAATGAGTTTAGGAAAGGAGATGGTGAATTTAAGGCCCAGTAATTGAATGAAATCATGAATTTATTGGTAATGATGTGGGCATACTTGGAATTAAAAATATGAGTGCTCCTAACAGGAGTTTTTCTGAATGTGTATGCCCACGTCATGACTGATAAACTCATTGTTTCATTCATTTATCTCGCTTAAAATTCACCATCTTCTTTACTACAAATCCAAGAATGCCACCTTTTTGACATTTTCAGTCCCAGCAGTATGCAGCAGGACGTTTGTCACCAGCATCTAGTTTAATAGCCAAGGTCCCACAAGTCTCCTGTAGCTGACTGGTAGAGCATCCAAACTATTAGTCAAAGGTCATGGGTTCAACTCCTGTTAGGAGAACTCAGACCTTTTCTGAGTAGTCCTGTGTCATAACTGATAAGTTAACAATTTCATAATGTTACAAAATATAAAAAAATGTATTTCTCTAGTGCTCTTTATCTACTGGTACATGGTATGTGGTAACTTGTATAGGGCTTGGTCACAGCAATATTGTTCTGTACATTTTGTTTAATGAAGTTCTGAACTCGACATTGGCATTGTGAAAATTAGTTCATTTTATTGGTGTAATAAAATCACAAAGAGCAATCTGAGTGTTGACAACCTGAAGAGTTTTCCGGTGAAAAGTTTAACTTTGAGCAACCTTTTTTTCAAGCATACCTTTATTTGATACAACCGCAGGTGAACAGCCTTTATCAGTGACAAGCATGCAGTTGGAAACTTCCGTGATCTCTGAGGCTCATGAAGAACCCACCCAAGCTGGGATTCTTTACAGAGGTACATCTTGTCGCATTCTGTCTCACTTCTTGTCGTAAGTTAAATTTTTTCTAAAGCAAGTTGTTTGACTGGTTTCTTTCATCTGTGAGTCGTGACCAGTCAAATAAACAGGCTGGTGTAGCAGTTCTCTTTCTCGATTACAACAGCAGATGAACAGGCCTTACCAGTGACAAGCAGGAGACACATGGAAACCGTTTTGATAACTGAGGCTTACAAAGGACCTAACGAAGGTGTGTGTCTTAACAGAGGTACTGTACAATCCCATCATTTCTTGCTATTGTTTCAATTTGGTTTAATTTCAAAGGAGGGTCTGTTGTTGAGTGTTAGCTTATTGATCCAGTGCCATTAAAATAGACAGAAAATAAGCATAGCCATATGGCTACAGATAATTACACAAGGACTGTAAAGTATATGTTCCGTCTCACAACATTTCCACGTGAACTCTGTGGGACATTAAGGAACTCACGCATTGTTTGTAAAGAGTAGGGGAACCGGGAAGGTAGTCCCTGGTGTGGTATCTATCTCTGCGAAGAATCTACATGACTTGGGCCTGCAGTAGTTGGATACTTGCTCTTGCCATGATGCTGTATTTGTGTTCGGCAGAGATAATAAAACAAAATAAAAATGAAATTCTTTAAGTCAATAATATGATCATTATTTACTACTGTGCGGATTGCTGTATACAATAATTAAGAAAAGGGTATGCGATTATAGAAGCTGTACTGACCTCCAGAAATAACTATTATAGAGATGAAAATGCCTGCAAGTCATAATTGCAGAATTGAATTTTAGATAACATGGTAAAGCTAGTTCTCATTATCTTTGTCATTCTATTTGAAAGAGATAAGCCCTCTACGTGTTCGATCACAATTTTTTTGACGGTAGGTACAACAGTCATACAAGCTGCAGAAAAGCTGAGAAAAAGGCCCATGTCTCCAAGTGCCACCTCATCTGCAAAGAAACGTAATACAGAGATCGCAGAAGGTAAGGTTTCTTGTCTAGTCTGTTTGACAAGGGTTAGGTATATGATCGTAGTAATGTTGGCTTTACTTGGCTGATGATTGTTTTTTTTCCTTGGAGTATTGGGGAGACCTTTCTTGTTGGTTTTCATATAATTATGCCAACAAAGTTGAGCTGTCTCTTGAAGTTAAGTTCAAACTTGTAGAAAAGGAGCGGTGTGTATAATTTTCAAGGGCCAAACCAAAAAACGACGTGTTAATGCTGTCTTTGTTTGTTTTTTCTAGTCACCACTTACAACTCAGTTGTCATAAAGTTGCTCAGAGCAGAGTACAACAGACGGGCTCAGCTGAGGCCACTTTTCTGGGATAGCACCATTCAGTTACCGCTGGAAAATGTGTACACGAGATTGAAAATTGTCTCGAGACGAAAAGCAGGTGTTAAGAAAAACTGTCACGAAAGAGCAACCCGGAAATGTTCGTTTGGGCGAAGCCAAGATGAGAATGTTTCTGTTCTGAGAAGTAGTATGTTAGACCTGTGTGACACTATTGGTGTCCAGGACAAAGGCAAGGACGCCGCTGAGGGAGGAGGTAGTGAGGTGAACTCGCGTGACATCTTTGGTGTCCACAAGAATGGCGATGCTGCCATGACGATAATAGAGGGAAGCCCAGGAATGGGTAAAACAACTTTTTGCCTTAAGCTCGCGTATGACTGGGCAAATGAAAGCTCTGCAACAGCAGTTACCTTTCCCAAGTTTGAATTTGTCCTGCTTCTAAAATGCAGAGACATTGATGGAGATGTAATGGAAACCATCACGGAACAACTTCTGCCAAAGGATATCGATGAAAAAGCCAGGGAAAAGTTTCTGGATTTCGTAAAGGACGTTCATAATCAGGAGCGAATTTTGATGATTTTGGACGGCTTGGACGAGCTTCCAGAAAAATCGAAGCACCACGTGGATGACCTCCTGCACCGACGAATTTTACCATTTTGCTATGTATTGGCCACAACTCGACAAGAAAAAGGAATTGAAGTTCGGAAACAGTTTGTATTTGATGTTTTCCTACAGATTAAGGGATACACTGACAACGATTCCATTGCCTACATCAGGAAACATTTTAAGAATATCGGTCCAGAGCAGTCCCCTAAGGGAGAGAGGCTTATTGAAGAATTGAATGAAAATACTTTGCTATATGCGCTCCGAAACAATCCCTTAAATTTGCTTCTCCTGTGCGTTGTTTACGAAGACCATGAGGGAGAGCTGCCCTCATCTCGTACTGATCTCTACCAGATAATTGTCCGGTGCCTTTTGCGAAGATATTGTGCGAAGAATGGTGTAAAGGCTTGTCAAGAGGACAGGGAGTTAGAGAAACAATTTGAAAGGGACATCCATGCTCTCGGAAAACTGGCTTGGAATTGCCTGCTGTGTGATCGGCATAGTTTCTGTGAAGACGAATTAGAAGAATTGGAGAAAAGGAATGAGAAATTGGTAGCTCGTGGACTGGGCCTTGTTTACAAGGTAGAAAGTTTAAAGAGACTGAAGCCGCAACATGAATACTGCTTTCTTCACAAGTCTTTTCAGGAGTACCTGGCTGCATCGTACATTACCCAAAAGTTTTTGAGCATTTAAGCTTTGATGATTTGGTAGAAAAGTTTCCACAAGTGTTTTTATTTGTGTGTGGAATACTGGGTGAGGACGCAAGTATTCTATTCAGACAGATTGGTGAGAACCTAGAGAGTCAATGGGACTGGCTCGAATGCAACAGAGCAGCAGCAAAGTTCTTTGTTGAGAGCTTCGGTGAAAGTGCCAACGCAGAACAAATGGCAGATACTCTTTGTTCATTCATACCCTTTCCACAGGACATGCGGTTATCCTTGGACTACGAGGATGAAGGGAATGAAGAGGATGATTTTCATTTGAACGTTTGTAAAGTTTTGAGTGCCTGCATGGGATTTTACAAGTTACAGACACCTGTTGAAGTTCACATTAAACTTTCCTCCATTTTCGGGATTCCACATGACCTTCCTGGCACCTTGCGCGACTTGGCGTCTCTCCCAAAGTTGAAAACGCTTAACGTTTATTTTTACAGAGAGTTCTATGAAAATTATGCACGTGTTCTATTTGGGGGGATGTCTACAAGCACAACTTTACTGGAATTGACGTTAGGAGTTCCAGGCTCCATCACTGATGAAAACTTTGCTGTTATCGGTGAAGGATTGGCAGCATGTAAGAGTTTGCAGAAAGTTACGTTAACTTTGTTCGAAGCGATGGGTGAGGCCTGGGCTAAGGCCCTTGAAGCTGGATTGTGCGCAGGTACACCACTGTCATCTGTTGGTCTCAGGATTTGTCGTTCAATGAACAAAACTGCGTTACAAGCTTTAGAGAAACTCTTATCAAACCAATCCCTGTCCTCTCTTTTTCTCGTTATCTGTGGAGATATGCAAGGCCCGCTTGCGGCAGCCCTTGCTAAAGGCCTCACGGGACAAACCGCTGTAACATTGCTAGATCTGTGTGTTCACGGCAACATGAGTTTTTGTGGTGCTAATGCAATTGAACGAGGGATTGTAGGAAACCAATCCCTGAGTGATCTGAAAGTTGCTGTGCGCGGAGAGGTGCCTGATAATTGGAAACATATCGTGGAAAATGTACGAATGGCTAAGCGGTCGGACGTTTGCTTAAGTTTTTATCCAAACATATTCAGCAAATTGACAGCTAATCAGGCGACAAGTTTCCGTCCTTTTGTGGTAGAGAATGGGTCACTAGCGGAACAACGCGTAACCGTAAACTTCTTTGGAGAAATTTGTAAGGACAGTGCAGAAGCTTTGTGTGAAGTCTTAATATGCTCCCCACTGTCTCGCCTGACGTTTAATGTCCACGGAGGATTAGCCGATGGCATTTTTCACTGCACAGCAAGATGCGTTGATCAACACGAAACGCTGTCCTCTGTAACCATCAACATTTGGGAGCCACCAGCGAAAGAAGGGAAAGCAGTCTTCGAAGAACTTGACTTAGACAAGAATCCAGCTGTTACCCTAAATGTGTGTGCTGTGCATGTACCTTCCGATGAATCAAGTGATAACGTGAAGATTGTTATTGACAGTCCTGCATCTCTCAATGCGGTCTTAACAAAAGAAAAATGTACCGGAAAAGAAAAGCTCAACCTTGCAATCAGTATCCATGCCCAAGACGTTTTGACAGGAGAGGCATTTTCCAGGGATGTTTGCTGGGGCGGCAGTCTGAGCAAGGGTTTGGCAAGCAACACCTCACTGAATGCTCTCAGTCTGACAATCAACAACAACAGCGACGATAGCGTTAACTGGGGATACGGTCTGAGCGAAGGTTTGGCAAGCAACACCTCACTGAATTCTCTCAGTCTGACAATTAACAGCCACAGCGACATGAACGGTACCTGGGCATACTATCTGAGCGATGGTTTGCGAAGCAGCACCTCACTGAATTCTCTCAGTCTGACAATTAACAGCTACAGCGACATGAACGGTACCTGGGCATACTATCTGAGCGGTGGTTTGCGAAGCAGCACTTCACTGAATTCTCTCAGTCTGACAATTAACAGCTACAGCGACATGAACGGTACCTGGGCATACTATCTGAGCGGTGGTTTGCGAAGCAGCACCTCACTGAATGCTCTCAGTCTGACAATTAACAGCTACAGCGACATGAGCGGTAACTGGGGAGGTCCTGTGGGCTTCGGTTTGTCAAGCATGAAGTCTTTAACTACGTGTAATCTGACATTCAACATCTGCGGTGAAGAAAGTGATAACTGTGTACCTGACCTTTTGGAGAATGTGATGAAATGTGAATCGTTGGAGACACTGAGATTGAACATTACCGATCATCATGCCACAAATGGCAGCCGTGGATACGACTTCAGTAAATTTGTTGCAAAATCCCCATCACTCTCGCTCATAGAACTCACTGTCAGCTTTTATGGATTGGAGGACAGTTCGTCAGATTGAAGCGTGAAGATCAGTTACTGCCCAAAGTTGCAGGTAAACCAAAACTGTAGCTCAGTAGATTACTAGTTGTTCCTCACTGATGTTTCGTAGGGATAGTGAAGCGATTGAAACGCGCTCGCGCCTAAAGAGTTTCTCTCGCGCGCACTCGCGAGTGGTTCTCCAGCGTTAGCGCCTCGTCATATGGGCCCGGTTACACGGCAGGCCCGGTCACCGAGACGAAAAAAAAAAAAATTCGTCGCACAATTCATGACTACATTGTATGTCGAAAAACATCCCGGGTGGTTCCTATGAAGCCCAAATTTTCGCTTGGAAATTCCGGATATTAATCGTCCTCAAAAGGAAGAGCCGTGTGTTTCTCCAAGGCTGCGAAACTTTTTATTTCGGGTGCATGCGATGATTTCCTCTGTATCTTGGAAAGGAAGACATTTTAAGGCATGAAACCTCGCATTTATTTTTGCTTTTTCAGGCTTATCTTAAAGATTTAGAGTATGTTAAAGAGTTATAACGAAGAAAACACACACTAGTTTATTACAGGACTGCTGGAAACGCACCAAAACGAACACGAACTAAACTAAATAGTACTCAATAAAGACCATGAAATTACGTGAGTGGCGAGTCAAATAACATGGAAATAACTCTCGAGTGAGACAATGAACACTTTAAAAGATCAGCTTTGAAGATTAAACATTAAACAGGTCGCAGGTTTACAAATTCTTTTTAAATTTACTATATTATCATTATTTATTATTTATTATTATTTTTTTACAAGTTGCTTTTCGGCGTCGAAAAGTTTTCGGACCTTTGGAGAAACGGGCCCCCAGGTCTCTCTCGGGTGAAAAGCCTCGAGTTGTTTTTAAAACGACTATGACTGACTTGAGTCTCGTTGGTCGATAAAAACGCTGGGGGACGGCTCCACAAGCAATGCTTGCTTGAGTAAAGGAAGTGGAATTTTTGAGAGAGGAACGCTAATTTCTGAACGTTAACCGACCCCAGAAGTATTGCATTTGTTCGGGAAAAGTCCCGTTTGAAGAACGCGTTTGATTTAAATCGAGAGCGCGTTTGATTTGAATCGCGACCGGTTAGAACGAAACTTTTGGCTTAATGGTTCGCCTCTGGTAACCGGGCTAGACTGTTGTAATGGAAACAAATTTCAGCCCGTTTGTGTGTTTGTTTGTTTGTTTTGTTTCTGTATTTTATTTATTTTGTTCTTTCTCAGGTATAGTACGAGAACATACAGATCGGCACGTATAAACATTACAAAACTTACAAACAATTACCTTAATTAAATACAAACTACGAAGAAAACAACACTACACTGCACTACAAAGATTACATAACTTATGCAACTAAAATAAAATAAAGAGTAATTAAGAGAATCTTAGAAAAACGAGGTTTGGATAACAGTTATTGTTGTGTTAATGGTAGTAAAGGTTTGCATTTTTTATCGTGGAAATGGAGTTTGTTTGTTTTCTTCTTGATGAAACGTTCGGTTTGAAACGTTTTTTTTTTTAATTTATCGACCAACAGTCTTAAACATAATGAGTGTCCTTATTTAACTTACAGCGGCAAATAAAATATTTACTTTCAAGAAGGATGTAGTTGACTAGGGTACTTATATTATCTGTGCCTAAAATCCCAGAAAGAACATCCTTGATATCAAAGCTAACAGTTATATTTAAGGAATTAAGTACAGCCTTTAAATCATCCCGAAACACACACTTTTGTACAATAGAAAAAGGGATGTTCTGTGGTCTCCCAACTCCTTCTCACAAAAATCGCATAAGGGAGAATCTACTTTTTTAAGGTTAAACAGCATCTTGTTTGAATATAAGATCCCTGTTTATTCTTTTATATTGGAATTCTCTTAATTTAGTATCCAATGTTGTTTTGAAGGGCAGCAGATATACCTTTTCCCAGTCTAGCTGGGATGTGTGCGTGCTGAAAGCTTCGTTATATTTCTTTTACGCCGTTGGTATGCTGGATATCTTAGAAACAAAAATGTCGTATAATGGCTTCGATTTAAGATTTTGAAAATTGACTTTTTTCCCTTCAATAGTAGATTGAAATCAGTTTGGATTAGATCATGAGTTTTTGGGGAGATTGAGTTTTTATTTGTTTTCAATATTTTGCGCCATTCTTCTGGAAAAGCATTGAAGAGACTGAGAAGTTGAAAATGTTCAACTGGCGAAAGAGTTGAATATAGTGGTTCCTTGTTCGGCTTGAACTCTCCCCGTATGTCGTAGAAACTTCCAGCTCGCGGGATCGGTGGGGAGATCTCTCTTGATACAAATTATTCTTTGGGCAGAAATCATTGACTCAATGTTGGGCATTTTCAAGCCTCCTTTATCAATAGGGTTAATAAATGCTGTGCGGTTTACTTTATCTGTTCCCTTCCAAACAAAAGAATATAATAAAGTATTTTTTTTTTTTGATAAACTCTTTTTTGTTTGAAATGAGAACAACCCGGTATAAGATCTTTGGTATCGCGAAAGATTTGATTACTTGGATTTTTCCAAGTAGTGTCAGTCCTCTCCAGCTCCAACCCTTCAACAATCCTCTCAGAGATTTCTCGATTGATTCAAAGTTTAGCTTATAAAACAGTGAGTGATTAAAGGTGAAGTTAACCCCTCGAATTATTCATTTACACCTAGTTCTGAGCTGCTTACTTCCATATTTCTGAGTAGTAGAATTTCCGCTTTGTCGTGATTAACCTTCAATCCGGAGTATGTACTAAACAGATCGATAGCATCAAAAAGGGTGCAGTGCGAAAGTTTGTCCTTACCAAATGATGTCATATCATCGGCGAATATAACTAATTTTATCTTAGAACCATCCACTGCAATATCAGTAATTTGGTCGTTATTACGTATGGATAATGCCAATAATTCGAGTACTATCATGAAGAGAGATGGCGAGAGTGAGTCGCCCTGGCGAACACCCGTTTAAGATTGAAAGAGGGAGTGGAGAAGCCACTATTGATAACACAACTTGATATATTCTCATGAAACGTATTGATCCACCCCAAGAAGGATTCCCCGAAGCCAAAGAATTCTAGTGATTTGAGAAGGAAGTTCCAATTTAAAGAATCGAAGGCTTTCTCAAAATCTATTGCAGTCATTATACCTTGGTAGTCTCGCATTTTTGTAAATTCCATAACATCGCTTATCGCACGAGCTGCATCAAAAATGGTTCGTCCTTTCACAAAGGCATTCTGATCATAATGAATAATATGTGGTAGCACGTTCTCTAACCTTTAAGCGATAGCTTTTGAGCCGAATTTAACATCAACATTTACTAGGGAGATTGGTCTCAGTTTTGTATCCGTCTCCTGTCTTTGTCCTTTTTCTCAAATAAGGTTATTACGGCTTGCTTTTGCGAATTTGATAATTCTCCATGAAAATACGCATAATTTAACGAGTCCACTAGAAACGTTCCAATTTCTGACCAGAAGAATTTTTAAAATTCTATAGTAGGCCCATCGTTTCCAGGAGTTTTATCGTTACTAAAGGCAGACAGAACCTTGAAACATTCGAGATATGTTAATTCGCCCTCGCACGTTTCACGCATTGAGTAAGGGGGTGTTTACATGATACCGGTACGAGTTTCATTCTGGTACGAGTTCATCCCGGTTCTTACTTATCGCTCTGTATTTGTTTACATGATACCGGTGAAAAATCTCATACCAGTACAACTCATACCGGTATGAGTTCATCCCGGTAGTTGTACCGGATCGAAATTCTCATAACGGTATGAAAAGTTATACCGGTATCATGTAAACGCTACATTGACTCCCATTCCGGTACGATTCGTCAAGTCGTGGTGGACTGGGACTATTGACGCATGCGTTGTATTTCTAAATAGCAGTACTTCATTGGACGCCATTATTGTTTTGGTTCATGCGTCATCCCTGTGTCAATATTTATGTCGTCCATGTAAACGCGGTATGAAATTGACAACTCGTACCGGTATGAGATTTTACATGTAAACACCCCCTCAGTTAACTTTGGAGATGAAATCGTATCTTCCAGAGAGAGACCAGTTGAGTAGTCAGTTTGTATGCCCGACTTTTCGTCGTAAAGTTCCGAATAAAAACTGTGAATTTCACTCATAATAGTGTCCAGAACAGTAGTCTCATCTCCATTTGTTCGAATAAGCTTCCGTATGCAGCTTCTTTTTTTTTAATTTCAGCCCATTTAACGCCTTTGGCAGAAGAGGACGACGAAAATTCTAATGAAGGATGAAGTGGCGATGCGAGATCTCGGAAACCGAGCCAGCCGGGAACCGGGTTCGCGCGAAGAGCGAGCTATCGTAATCTATTTAAAAGAAGATGAGAAACTAGGTAACATCCGTATTGATGCTTAATTGAACACTAAAGGGAAGGGTGCCATAGGTAGGCGCGGATCATTTGTCATTTTGATCATTGGTCATCCGATGCGTCGACGCATCGGGTGCAGGGTGGTAATCCTTCTGTAGCACGTTATAGGACGTTCAGTTTGTCGTTCTTGTTTCTTTGAGGCACTCAGTCACTTATGTCGTCATGAAAGAGTATTTTAGGTATTCCATCTCTATTTTGCCATGACCTTTGACCACCATTTTGGATGAACAGTGAATTCAAGCTGAAGCAGAGGCGCACGGGGGTAGGGGGAGTTGTCTTTTTGGGGTGGGGTCAGGCCGTCTTCGTATTGAACTTCTTTTGAGCGTCCAAGAGAAAGCCGCATGCAAGTTGATTTACAGGAATCACGAAAGCAAGACTAAAATACGAGCATACTGAGGTTCTAGCTTGCGTTGCAGACAGACTAAACCGCCGTTATATTCTGTCTGTATCTTATTCTAGGCTTTTATCTTAGTTTCGAGTTACTTGTCCGGCTGGGCGCAGGCTATGAAATTAAAGCGAGTCAGAAGTCCATTACTCAGAGGTCTCGATCCGGAATGGAATGCGGCCCATCAGTTTACGGCATGATCTGTTTTTAGAAGGGCTGCTGTAGATTTGTGCCATGATTTGCATTTGGCACGAGCAATCGCACGTGCGGCTCTTGGTTGCGGACCGATGAGACGCGTTGTGGTTATCAGGGCCAATGTGATTGACCATTATTTGGCGGGAACACTATTCTAAATTTAGATAATACCGTAAACTGATGGGCCAAGGCCAAATGAGACAGATCGATACTTCCGGGTTATGAACTTCTGAGCGTGTTCAAATTTGACACGACACCAAGAAAGAGAAAGACAGTGTCTATACGGCTTGCAGGGTTATTCCGCTTTTGTTACTTTTGTTAGGTGAAGATACTGTAACAAGTTGCTCTCCACAGTCTGCCTATTTCCACCTGAAAACTTGGGTGCAACTTCTCGAGCCACGCCTCACAATATTGGCAGAGCGCTTGAGGCTTGATGTGTGATGAGGTCATGTCAGAAAGGAAGCATCTGAAACCTTCCTGTTTTCGTGCAAACCTGTGAGAATTATTGTGGACAAATCCATCACGGTCATAGATATCAAAGTCTTAGCTTCTGCAACTGGATCCATCCTAAAACGACGTGACGAGCTGGCTAAGCCAGAGGCTTTTCTTTCAAACTCTGCCAAACCTGAAGGGTGTGGCTTAAGCAGGAACCGTAAACAGCGTTTCAATTCAGAGTGCAGAAAACATCTGAAGTGACGCTTCATTTTAAGTTGCTAAAACTAGAAGAAGCTTGTAGGCAATGTAGACAGGCTACGTGGTTAATGCAAAAAGGCAAGAGCAGTGTATCTTTTCAGTTTTTTCGCAAAACACGACTGTAGCTCCCAGGCTCATTACGTAAGCCAATATGGCACATCTTGTGCTCGCAATCATGCTTGCCTTTTCGTGTCAAGTGTTCACACATGTGCGGAGATCTTTGTACAGCATGGAATCACCTTTTCTCTTGTATAATTGTAGCTATATTGAGTCGCTTTTTGCTTATTTATTACGTACTCGAGGTTGTTGGGCAATTGCAGCACGCAAATTTGCAGTTTCTTGCTTACTCGTGCATTTAGGAAAGTGAGTGGAAAGCAGGGAAAGTAATGTGTCTCGAACCACCGACTTAGCCACAAGAATACCCAGGTTTGCTTTTACGTAGAAACGCTGAAATACTACGTAACGTTGATCCGTGGTGGCGTTGAGTGGGAGACCCGTTGGCGCAAGTAGGGAGGTCGATTTGTTGGCAGCTCCTTTCAGTTTTAATTTGTATATACAGAAAAAAGAAGTAGGTATAACATGTTTTTTTTTTAAACTTTAATTTTCTTCGCGTTAAAACAGACTGGGCTAAGCTAATGATTGCGCGTACTTCAAAGGTGTGGTTCGTGTGTCGTAGTTATATCATCAATTCGCTGTCATTTTGTATTCGCAAGAAAGATAGCTAGCGGCAAACTGAATTGAGTTGTACTCAAGTCGGGATGGGCCCCATTGTCACCACGGTAAGGACCAATTAACAGGGTTGCCAACGAAGAAACGTTGCTTTTTTTTTCTTTTGGTCGATCCCACTTCTGCGCCTGTTTGTCCGACGATGCTACACGATGGCTCTGTGCATGTCTCCAGAATCTTTTGTCTACAATAGCGCCAGAAGGCTTGAGTCGCAGCCCCATTGCAACCAAAAGATGGCCGTGCACGTGTCTTGGTTCTGGAAAGAGCCTGTTAAAAGGGAACATCGTGTTGTAGTTTTCGAGGACGTGAAATTATTGAAATAGGATTATTCGAGAGTCGTCTTGTTCTCATTTCATTTTGTGTACAATTATTGTAGGTGTAGAAATTTTACTTTATGGCTATATGTAGTTAATCTCTGAAACTTCAACGACACAGGGTTTTAAATGTCAGTGGACACAGTTCCTATTGAAACTTTGAAGACAGTGGTGTAGGATTGGTGTATTTGTTAAATCAAGTTAGCTTCTGAAAGGGAGCTACGAAAATGGCGTTCTGTTGCGCCAATGCCGACTTGTACAAAGATTTAAGGAGTTGTTATTTAACGAACAAATGTGTACAGATTATTTTTGTAGTATTTATAGTGCGAATATCTTGTGGTTATTTCCCAGGTAATGACCTTCATTCGCATGGTGAAAAATAAAAGTTTGTCTTAAGCGTAAGAAATGAGATTCAAAGGCTTTCCTTTCTGCGAATGGACCTAGGGAGAAGCCCATAACTGGGAGGGTACAGGTTCTACACAGTTGTGTCAGGGCGTTTTCACAGATCGAGCTATTTTTAGATCGATTTCCCGCCAAGTCAGACACTCAGAGGCTTTGGTAGTTTTATTAGATGCCTAGCATGCTCAGTTATTATCCCTAGCGCTGAGAATAGCCATTTTGAAGAACAATCGAAGGGAGTTTTTGGCAACCGAACTTTTTGAGGGGAAATGTAATCTAAAGCATGTCTAAAAATAGGTCAATTTTTGAAAACACCGGGTGGAAGTTGTACACTCCTGGATATTGGCTCCTGGCCTTTGTATATCAGGGTGGGTTTTTGCGGACGACTGTTTCAAGAGGGCTTATAAAAGGGTAAGAGACTGGTTGGCTGGCCTTG
>BLFK01000187.1:296002-306002 GCA_014634185.1 Astreopora myriophthalma
AAGTCTTGTCAAACCCAGCTTTCCACCCTTTGTCTCGTTCGAGGCCATTTCCAGCGCCCAAATTTAACGTTCAAATATCGCTTGTTCTGAGGGTAATGGCCGCGCGGAGATACGAAATTTGTCTTCGAGTGTTCAAAAATATTTCACTCGTTCGCTGCGCTCACTCGTGAAATATTTTTCAACATGAGAAGAGAAATTTCGTATCTCGAAGCGACCATGTAATTTTCTTTTTGTCATATAAAATCCTCACAATACAACAGAAGATGCTTTACATGTATTCTTTATTTCAAAAACTAAGGTTTTTGAAATAAAAATGATATCACACATGTGTAGATAGCGTTTTTATCGATTTGCTACCACTCGGTATACCACTCAATTTGATATAATAAATGAAGTTCTTAGACTTTGTGACGTCCATGAAATTTACGAAGAATCTCATTATGTAGCTATACTGGACAAGTATGTGATCATTGAAAACACAAGTTTCCGAATTCTCTCTGGTATCGACGCATCTGAATGCCCAATAAATCAAAATCTTATAGCAAACTATCGAGATGTTCAAGGTTGAAAGTATTGACCAATATTAGAGCTATGTTGATTCAGCTCGATATGAAAAGGTTCTCCCCTCTACAACTGTCTGAAAACTCTAATGAACCTCCCCCAATGAAGCACCTCAAGTGTTATTTCAGTACCCCGGCTCCATAATCTAACCGACTCAACTAACTCCCCTCCCCCTCCCCCCTGAACCACAAATAGAGAACACTCTCTGTGTTGTACTTCGTCGCCGAGAAGTATGTTTTGTTTTCAGCGGATGTATGCGCCAATGTAAGCGTATTTCACTTTACCTCGCACTGTTTTCATGTTAAGACTTGAAATTTACCGCCATAAAATTTCTCGTAACACACTGTGAAAGGTTCCCGAACCAGTCGTCATGAATCCAACCCGAAAGAGACTGCTGTCTTTGATTTGGCTTTGTAGGCCGATTACAATGTCAATGCTTGAGAACAAAAAACAAACAGTGAGCGCAACCATTTCAGCTGCTTCAGATCGAGACACAGCTGACGCACTTTCCAGAGTCAGCCACGTTCACCCTTCAGCCAATCACAAATCGAAGTAATTCACGACCCGGTTTGACAAGCCAATCAGGTCGCAAATCAAATAAACACAGCCGGCGCCAAGGGCGGGAAAACGACAGCGACTAAGTCACAGTTGGTTTTAGTTTTGCATCTGATTTGTTCAAACGTTCGCGCACATTTTTTGATCCAGTTGTAGGATAGCCTCAGTGTAACCTACATAGCAGGCGTCGCAGAGAGAGGAGGAGAACAGAAAAGCCAGGAGGAAGAAAAACGAGCGCCAGTTGGGACTGGGAAGAGGTTCTGCTCGGTTTTGTTTGTTTGTTTTTTTCTTTCTTCCTCTCCCCTCCCCTCCTGTCCCGCCCGACAACGCCTGCTTCGCACTACAGAACTTTTATTCAAGAAACGTGCTGTGTTTCGATCTGTGAATGGTGAGGCCTCAGTTTGAAAAGGGAGCAGTTTTTAGTCTACCTATTCTGTGAAATTCATCAGAAATATGTGGGGCGAAGATTATCACCTTGGAATTTAATTGAACGCAAATGATATGCAAATCTGTTTTGCCCACGTTGAACGTGATGGGATTAGAATACGGCACCTCGTGAAGCTTATCTTCTAGCTTCAAAGTTTTCTATGCATGGCGTCTTCGCTTCGTTACTTCTTTGTTGACGTTCCTCCTGCCGTTGAAGACCATTTGGGAGAAGACCGAGACCCTTCCAAAGGTTCTGCCGGCCTCTTTGCCGAAGAAACGGGGAGCGTCAAACGAAAGTTCGCCGTATTGCAGGTACGTTTCATTATACGTATGCAAATACAGTTCCTTTAGTTTGTGACTGGTCCATACAGGTTATACTAATCAACAGGGTTAAGGGTTAAGGCCCGGCCAAACGGATCCAACATCATCCAACACTGTTGAATCCAACATTGTTGGATGATGTTGCACAGTGTTCAACGAGGTGGCCAAACGAACGCAACATGTTGGATTCTATGCTTGGAATCAAGAGGTCTGCGTACAAAATCTACCCAGAATCCTTAGAAAACAAACGCACGCCATATTTGTTTGCTCAAAAAATGGCGCGCGATCGATCCACTGTACTGTAAAGACATGGTCTTTCTTCCAGTAGTTCAATAAGTCTATCGACCTCCGCGTCACACCATCTTCTCGATTTCCCCGATCTCCCGTTTTCAACAGTTGCTTGTCTTTTCCTTTTTCTATTTGCCGAGAGATCGCTAGTGCGATCTTCGCCGAGTGAATGGAAACTTTCCTCATTCGCCATACCGTATCTTTACAACCACGCGGCAACGCCGAAGCAACTATAAACAGTCAATAATTGCCATGGATACAGATGCCCGCAAGTCAGCTTAGTGGGCATGCGCGTGTTCAACAATGTTGAACATTGTTTGTTATTTTCCCGTGGCACCTAAAGAATATTTTCTCCGCATAAAACAGTCTAGAAGTAACAGGATTCTCAACGTACCTTTTAGTTGCCACTCTCTTGTTTCCATTATGTGAAAAGAACGGCATACCCCTTTGTTTTCACGGTGTTTAAGGCTAACTTTCCACTTCCAAAAAACACGTCTGAAGTAAATGAGTTTTGCTTTCCAACTGAAACCCTTTTGGGACGAAACAAAGGACGAAAAACTCGCGCGCGACATTTCAACCAATCAGATTCGAGTGTCTGACGTAATGCGCGCGCAATCGTTTGAATTTGCTTGGGCATTCCTTCTTTTCATTCCATTTTGAAACGAAAGCGCTTCTCTTTCACAGAAAATAGAGTTATTGAAAAAAACTTGCTAATTTACCTAAAATGAACTGGATTCTTTTGTGATATAACAAAGGAGCGAAAGAGCATGCGCACAAAATTAGCCCGGGCAATCCGATGTAAATACAGTTTATGCGATCCATGGTGCGCGTAAGTTTAAAACTGACCAAAGTTCATGTCTAACATTCATACTAAAATACCAAAACTAAGAAGAGGCTTCCCATGTTAAAGTCTGATTCATTTACAAAGGGGACTTCTCGTCGATTCTTCTTTAAAAGTCCGAGTTTACCAAACTTTTGAATCTCAAGAATGTGAGTTGGGTCAGCATGTATCAGTGACCCCGACATCTTTGAACTTCATAAAATGGATTTTCTTTTCCTTTAAACAATTGGCTAAGTAACTATATGACTAAGCAACACTGTTATTTATGGATGCTAAACTTGAGGGAAGAAATAGCCGAGTGCAGCCCGAGTTTCTCGACTTCTTAAAGATCCCTCCTGGTGCATCGGTCCTTAACTCCACTGTGGCGTTTGCCGTTTGTTTTATGAAGTATTCTAAACATTACAGAGAAAAAGTTGAGGTTCCATTTTCAGTGCATAGCGCATACGAAAACACCTACATGCTAAGTAAGTATCCACTACTAAATCACTTGGGGTCCTCATTGAGGAGGACATAAGGTGGTATAGCCGTATTGACAAACTGTACGAATGCTGTAATCTGGTTGGCTCGCTAATCGCTAGTATCTGTTGAGTGATAGAAAGTGAGTAGCGAAAACACCAGCGTTTTGAGGAAAAACAAACTGACAATGGCGGCTTGCTCAAATCTCAAAATCAATAAAAATTGGAATGAATTCGAAGTTAGTATGTGAGTGGATTTCTGCTAAAACAGTTACATTACTCGTTCTCGTTTTCTATGAGTCAAATAGTCAGCTGGGCGCTATGCGCTTCGTTGACTGTCTATTGGCTCACAGAAAATTCCAACTCGTAGTCTAATTGGTAAATAGATTTATTTTGCCTCTGGCTTTGGTGCCATTGAATGAATTAGACCTGTTGTTCCGCCAGCCACACTCCAGTGAATGCTTCTTACGACTTCTACAATGCTTTGGTACGACCCCATTTTGGTGACTGTACTATTGTCTTGGGAAACTGTGACAAACTAGACATTGTCAAATAAAGTACAGAAACTTCACAGCCGTGCTGTCCGCATGGCATGTTGACCTTCTCCTGTTATGATGCTGACGTTGGGAGCATATTACAACAACTAGTTGGAAAGATCTGATTACTCAGGGTCAAATTCAATCAGCTTTAATGGTGTTCGAGTCTTGAAATGGTCTGGCTCCTGATTACCCATGCTTACCAAGCAGAAGCTCAATATATTAGGCTATAATTAAATGACCCTGCAAAAAAGTAAACTGTTCCTTAACAAAGAACTAACTCCTTGAAAAAGAGCTTTAGCTATACAGTTGCCACTCTCTGGAACAGCCCGGGGCGGGGCTGCTCTGTAATCTTAGGCAAGTGGGTTGTCTCAATCGTTTTACATGTAAGTAATTGTTATCTCTTCACTTTAGATGCACGGCATTCAAGAAAACCAGCTTTAGCTTCTCTAGTTTTTGGTGTAATTTAGGATTAGCATTTTCAGGGACTTTTCAGATACATATTTATAGACATGTTAATGGTAATTTTGTTCTTTTTTTCTTTTTCTTTTAAGTCCGTCTACCCCACCCTAGCTAAGGACTTATCCCCCTTCCTTAGGCCGTAGGGGGTTTGTTCTGGGAAAAAACTATCCATGCCATTATCCTTGATTTGAAGGTCCGTTTGATTTTTCTTTCGCAAATCCCCTTTGTACATGTGATACCTTTCGACCAATAAGAAGCTCCGTTGTCTTCGTGACCATATTTGGAAGAAACTACTTCAGGGTCTCAAGGGAGTGTTCGTGTGTTTCCGTTTCCTTGTTGTCTCGTTAATTGATAGCTTTTTCTCTGGAGATTCTTCAAGCTTTTGAATCTAAGCTACCATCCTACAATAATGGGCTGAGTTGTGCTTCTCACCAAGCATCTCAGGATGTAGTCTCCGAGAAAAGTGTGGTATTTTTTAGCGGTTGATCGATCACTTCCGCCTTGCCGAACTGCGCGTGAAGTTTGAAGGGTAGTTTTCAAGTTGTTTTACAGCATGCAAAAAGGTAAGGCTAATTCTTGGGCCTCAGAATTACGCTAAGATTTTCCCTGTGGTGTCATGTTCGGGTTCAGGTCTTCAGGACAACATGATGGTGTTCACACGTCATATGTATTGATAAGGTTTTGTAAGTTTTTCTTGAATACCATCATGATCAGACTCGAGCTGCATAATACGTAATCGTCCATTGTCGCTAATCCGGATCGACTGTAATAATAGCTGCCTTTAAACCTTGTCTCAGTGGAATAACTGCAGCGTCCATGATTAATTATTGCTCAACAAACATCCTACGGCTTTAATAAATAATATTCAAACTAATGGAAATCGGTCGCTGCGATCAGCAAAAGTCGCCTATTGTGCCCTGTGCTGTGATCGTGATTTTCGCCGATCGCCGCGATTGGCGTCTAAAATCGCCGGTATCTAGCATGTCAGATATTGTCAATTAAATTCACCGCAATATTCGGCTTGTGTGCCCCGTTCCAGCGATTTTATACGCCCATCGCAGCGATTCGATTCAACCAATAAAATCTTACTATTTTATCACGTGAGTGATTAAAAATTACGGACACTTGTCATTTTTATTTTGAGAGATGCCTGGGAACAAAAGTGGAGTGGAAATTCACTGGGATTGGCGTTTAAAATAGCGAGGTGTGCCCATACCATGCAGCAACCAAAATTCGCTGGTGATTTTTGCTGGCGATCAAAATTGCTACAATCAGTGAACAAAATTGCCTAGTGTGTCACTGGCTCAAGGTACCGATTTATCGGGTCTATACCAGCAGTAATCATAGATTACAGTATGTCACTTTAGACGTCTCTTATCTAATGGAAAGCCCAGTTCTCTTTTTTTTTTTCTTCCCACAATCTGGCCCAAATGCTTCAGGACATTTTAAGTTTTATTTTGGCTTGAATATTTTACCTACCCACATGTGTTGAAATTGTATGGTAATTAGTCTGGGTTCGTCTAATTCAAGGCATTCTTTAAGGTCACTGGCATGAAGTCATCATCGATCACTTGTTGTCTTTCTTTTTCATTGATATATGTAACTTGGAACAAGCACAGGCATCCCATAAATGCACAGGACAGCCACAAATAATAAGCAATTATTGGTTGAGGTTGAGCATGATAGCGAGAATTATCAAGGCCGAGGTTTGTGTTATCTGCCGAAGCCGAAGGCTGAGGCGGATAACACAAACCGAGGCCTTGATAATTTCGCTATCATGCGAAAACCGAATCCAATAATTGTTTTATCATACAATTATAAATGTAGAAGCGTTGAGACATTTCACAGAACGAAAACCATTGTCTGCAAAAACGCGTCATACCTACATGCATAAATGCCAGTGTCTGTAGATGTGACGCGATGACACAGCGCCATCTAGAATTAGCGGGGTGCTTTTAGCCAATCAAAATTGAGATAGCATCAGCATTGTATAATAATATACAATACAATACCATACGATACGGAAAGGTTATTGACGTACCCAAAAGAGGGGTTTTCAATGTTAATTCACAAACATTGCTTGAAAAACTTCGTATCCCAGGCCAGTTTTAGTTAATAGCAAAGAAAAGAAATATGTAAGCAGATTGGCAGGTAGAAAAGGGTAAACTAGCACGGTTTTTGTTTCCTCGTGTAGTGTTCATGAGACGTGAGAAAGCTCTTGATTAACCATTCTTGCTAAAGTAGCCAAGTCGCTATGATGAAGAAAAATATTGGTGTCATCAGCAAAGAGAATAAATGAAAGATAATTGGAAGAGAGAAAAAGATCATTATTGTATAAGAGGAATAATAAAGGACCAAGAACAGAACCTTGAGGAACCCCCCATTTAACAGTATTATTAGAAGAAACATGACCATTGAGGCATTGACCATAACATACTGTTATCGGTTGTGTAAATAGCCGGTGAGCCAATTAAGCTAGAGGAATGACACAGATACCATAAAAGTTTAATTTGTCAATAAGAAAGATGTGTTGAAATTGTATGGTAATTAGTCTGAGTTAGTCTAAATCAAGGCATTCTTTATGACCACCAGCATGAAGTCATCATCAGTCACTTGTTGTCTTTCTTTTTCATTGATACATTTCACTTGGAACAAGCACAGGCATCCCACAAATGCACAGGACACCCAGAAATAATATACAGTACAGTACTATACAATACGGAAAGGTTATTGACGTATCCCAAAGAGGGGTTTTCATTGTTAATTCACAAACGTTGCTTGAAAAACGTCCCATCCCTGGCCAGTTTTAGTTAATAGCAAAGAAAAGAAATATGTAAGTAGATAGGCAGGTAGCAAAGGGTACACTAGGGAGGTTTTTGTTTCCTCGTGAAGTGTTCCAAGTAATTTGTAGAGGCAGAGTGTTCACAAAGAATCTGGAGTAGTGTTTCAGATAAGTTTTTGAGGCAGGATACCTACAGGGAACCTGAAGGGGTCAAGTAAGAGTCCATACCAGTGGGTCTCCATACATTTTCTGAAGTCTGTCATTAATTTGAGGTGTGAGGTGTTCAGCATTGGTGGTTTTTTGACCTGAGACCTGCCTTTTATCTGGAACACTTTGGAGGGGTCAATACCATCGGGTTATTTATACATTTTGTCAAGCGCGTCACTTGATTTGTTGGGTCAGGTGTCCAGTTTTGTTGGTTTCCTTGACCCAAGATTTATCTCCTATCTGGGACACTTCTTATGTCTCTGAGTTTTGCAATTCACTTGCCACCTTCATTAAAAGAGAACAAAACTGGATACTCAGCAGGCTCTGAAGCCACTTTGCAATCTAGGAGGAGTTTACCCGAAGAATCTGCGGAATCATCCTTTTTGTCTACTCTGACATCCTTTTTGTCTACTCTGACTTGAAGCCCAGTAACAAAATAATGATACAGCATAAGGGTGCACAGTCCAAAAATGTCCATACCCCTAGAAAAGAAGCCAGTTTCAATGAAGAACCAGCTCCTTTCTCTGGGTTTGAATAGTGTTGAGATTTTGGTAGGGAAAAGGCCGTTGAAAACTCGTCGTTAGTCACCTGGCTTGGGAGTAATTTTACTTCTCTGGGGTAGGGTAGCTACATGTAAGATGATCACTTTTTGACACAGGTGTAAAGTTGTCACCAAGCCAGTTCAATGGCCCAATTTTGACATATTGAAATTCACCTTTAAACAAAAGGCATCATCTCAAGGCTCTGGAGGAAATTAACTTGTACAAATCGTTACTTTATTCCCCAGAGCCTTGAAGTCATGCTTAATAATAAATTGAATTTTAATGCTGGTATATCAAAATTGGTCTATTAGGATGGAAAAGGGCATACATAACAGTGGATTTACCTCATAATTGAATTAAGAAGTTATGAACTAGAAGAAGAAACTAGAAGTTTCATTGTGAAAATAAATGCTGGTGAGGGGAAACCACTGAGTCAAAGAGCAAAAGGATGCTGGTAGAGAGTTAGGTTTGTTGAAGAAAAGTGTAAGCAGTGTTGTTTGGTGTTATATTCCCACCAAAATTCAACTTTTACATTTTGTTTGTTTTGCATTTTATCTTTGGGCCCTTTGCTGTTCTACATTTGAGTTTCAGAATTCATTATTTGAATATCACTACGGGGTATTTGAGTTTTGCAGTAGGACGTTGTTCAAAACACCTTAAGGTTTCCTCATTCATTGTTCAACATGCTTGAGTGATTCTTTTATCCTTGCTTGATCAGTTTATGCTTGTTTCACATTTTACATTCCAACATACACGAATGATTTACCTTTCAAAAGAAAGTCTCCTGAATGTACGGGGTGCAAACAAACATGGCGCAGAATGGCTACCTTCCGGCTCAATACAAAACAATCAATCATATAAGAATTACTTACCTGGAAAACCTGAAAGATGCAATGGAGATAGATGGATTAGCCTAAAGACTCAACTAACACATTCGCATGCCAGTTGACTGTGACGATCACGAACAAACTGATGAAATAATTTGGCAGCTTGGTGAAGCCTGTAACGAGCAAACAAACAAAGCTCAAGCAAGAGTGATAGATTCAGAGGTTGTGGAAATTGCTCCCCAAGTTTATACAATAAAGAATTGTTTTGTCTTCTTGCTAATCATCTCAACTAGCCTCATTTCAGAGCAAAATGTCTTTTGAATTTGTTTATGGCAATGAGGCTATGGATGCATTGTACATTCTACATTTCTCAACGAACCACGAATCAAAGTAATCCACCGCTTGGACTTACTAGCCAATCAGAATGCAAAACAAGAGAAGGCAGCTGGTGCAAAGAGCAGGAAAACAAGGGTGGCTAAGTCTCAATTATTGGTTGTAATTTTACATGTGATTGGTTGAAATGTTTGTGTAAGGTTTTTAACTCGTGGATGAGGACATGCACAGGAGCAAGTTGTTGTGAAGGTTTGCAAGCTGGATAGCCAGGAAGCCAGTTTTATATGTTAGCTATTTTCTCAGGATTCCATTGCTATCAAATTGAATGTTCGGCAAGAATGTGGAGGAGTGGGGCAAGTAACTTATTCACAACGTGCAGAAGATTTAGAGATGTTTTACAGGAAAATTCTGCTGTTATGTGCACTTTTGTGGCAAGAAGCAAAGTTCAAGTTATGGTGGATTTGGGAAATCAGTCATTGCAAGTTTTTTCCTGTGTGTAGGGAACGTTATGTGACTGTGTGACAGCTTTCCCCAAATTGTGACTTTATTTTGTATTGTTGCTATTAAAGTGATCAAATTATCTCAATTTCTCAAATTTCGAATCATGCGATAAAATTGTTTCCAATGCACGTACAAATGGGTTGAACAATCCATTGTTGTATTCTCGAGGAGTTTTGATCCGGACATGAAAACGTGTCGTTCCCAAGTGTGAATCTTCAAAGACAGACGTATGACAGAATCAATCCAGAACATGGCTCTGACTCCAATGATTAAATACAATAACAACACTTCAGAAATAATTTTACTTTCTTTCCTATGGCAATGACTTCTCACAAAATTAACCATCAAAACTGCATTGCTGTC
>BLFK01000187.1:328176-333176 GCA_014634185.1 Astreopora myriophthalma
GTTGCTCCACTACTTTAGTTGTGTAATTGATTTTGCATTAAAGACCAAAGTAATTACTGGAAAAAAGTTACAAACTACGGGTTCGTTATTACTCCTTATTACTGTAATAAATCATAAATAAAAGGAATATGTTAAAGTCATTATTTTGCCTACACTACACGACGAGACGCATACACCTGCGTAGATACAGAGGCCTATAGGTCAGCAGGCACCTCAATCGACAGCTTATTGTGGGACTGTTGATCAATGGATGCGACACCACCGGATACAAAAACCCAAAACCAATTTGTGGAAAAAAGGGAACGTATACACCCACCTGCTGTGGTGCCGCTAATTCTGGTGGCCGAGTTACGACAAAAAGTCGTATACATATTCCAGACGAAAACTTAGGTGCTCGAACAAGTGCTGACCTAGACTAATTCAAAATCGTAAGGACCTTAACGTATCTGAGGGGCATACCTTTAATTCGCCTCACACGGCCCCAGCCTTCTGGTCCTTGCCGGCAAAATACCTATTTCTGCCTGTTCCGCATCGCATTGTCAGAAATACCACTGGGGACTCTCTCAGATTGTTGGTAAATGACAACTCACTACACTACATCACTTCATGCAAAATTCAACTTAAAACCATGACGCTACGACGAAATTAATAACGTGAATGGTTTAAAACATTTCCTGTTTTCCCACTAAGGGAGCATTCATTTTTTAGAAGGGGGGGGGGGGTGGGCCGGAGGAATCCCTATGAGCATGAATGTCAAATCTCCTAGCCCTACCTTTATATTTTTTGTTAAAAAATGTGACCCTCCCCCGGGAAGCAGTAAAATTTATAGTGACCCACCTCTTTGTTGTGTCAAATTTATGCTGACCCTCCCGTTTTGGGCAGGCAAAACGTTAATGACCCTTCCATGAATTCCTCCGGCCCACCCCTCCTTCTAAAAAATGAATGCTCCCTAAGTTGTATTTTATATCAATCGATCAAGCAATCACAACCCTGGTTTCAATGACCAAAGAAACAGCGTAAAGACACTTAAACTGGTCGGCTGTTTGCAAAATGGAGAATGTTTTCCCCTTGAACAATTACATTATTTTAGAAAAAAATCTTTTGAATTGTTAATTATTTTTATGTAAAATTGCTGATGGGACTTCGTGTCGTCTAATTCGTTGTATAATCATACGAGTGAAAAACAAGTCGGATTTTAAATGAAGCTATGATCCTCGCAGTTATGGGCGCAATTTTAGCAATTGCGTAGAGAAGCCTGAAAAAACTCAGGACTTCAACGGGGTTTGAACCCGTGACCTCGCGATGCCGGTGCGACGCTGAGTCGGTGAGTCGGATTTTGATCCGGTGAGTCGGATTTTGTTACCATTTGTAGGATTACAGACCGAAATGGACTCTACGAACAGCCCATAACCCGGAGCGTACAACTCCCATACTAGAGCTATGTCAGGGCATTTTTGCAGACCGAGCTATTTTTAGACATGTTTTTCCCGCGAAAAGTTCAGTTCCAGTCCACACGTGTCCAAACAATTAATTATGCAAGGCTTATGATAGGCTACCAAGGCTCTTGTGGGAAACTGAATTCGCGGGAAAATCAATCTAAAAATAGGTCGGTCAGTGAAAACGCCGCGACACAAGTATATTGAAGTTGCACTCTCCGGGTTATAGGCTCCTGGCTCCATTCAGTCCCATTACCATTACAAACTTCACTGACACCAGATGGCGCTCGGACACATTCAATATACCGTTTGATAACGTGAGGGAAAACAGTGCGCCAAACTTATTCAGTCTCCGTGGTGAGATACCAAACAGATTGTTTGAAAACGAGTTTTGAACCTCAGTGTGTAGTGTAGTGCAAAGAAAAAAAAAACTTGACACGGAAAACAGAAGATTGTAAACTGATCAAAACAGTTCGGAAAAAGTGTTGAATATCTTGTGAAACTATTAATTTGAAACGTTAACGCACACCAACCGTCATCAATTTTGAGGAAAAAACTTCTGTTTATTGTTTGTCACCTTCCCGTGGCACCTAAAGAGTATTTTCTCTGCATAAAACAGTCCAAAAGTAACAGGATTCTCAACATACCTTTTAGTTGCCATTTTCTCCTTTCCATTATGTGAAAAGAACGGCATAACCCTCCGTTTTCATGACGTTTAACGCTAACTTTTTCCATTTGCAAAATACACGTCTGAAGCAAATAGTTTTGCTTTCCAACTGAAAACCTTTTGTGACGAAACAAAGGACGAAAAACTCGCGCGCGACATTTCAACGAACCAGATTGAAGTGTCTGATGTAATGCGCGCGCAATCATTTGAATTTGCTTGGGCATCCCTTTTTTCACTCCATTTTGAAACGAAAGCGCTTCTCTTTCACAGGAAATAGAGTAATTGAAAACTTGACGATTTGCGTAAAATGGACTGGATTTTTTTTGTGATATAACAAAGGAGCGAAGGAGCATGCGCACAAAATTAGGCAACCGATGTAAATGCAGTTTATGCGATGCCATGGTGCGCATAAGTTTAAAACTCACCAAAGTTCGTGTCTAACATTCATACTAAAATTCAAAAGTAAGAAGAAGTTTTTTTCCATCTTAAAGTCTGGTTCATTAACAAAGAGAACTTTTCGTAGATTCTTCTTTAAAAGTGCAAATTTACCAAACTTTTGAATGTCAAGGATATGAATTGGCTCAGCATGTATTAGTGATCCCGACATCTTTGAACTTAGTAAAATTGATTTTTTTCCTTTAAACAATTGGCTAAGTAACTATATGACTAAGCAACACTGTTATTTATGGTTGCTAAACATGAGGGAAGAAATAGCCGAGTGCAGCCCGAGTTTCTTGACTTCTTAAAGATCCCGCCTGGTGCATCGGTCTTTAACTCGACTGTGGCGTTTGCCGTTTGTTTTATGAAGTATTCTAAACGTCACAGAGAAAAAGTAGAGGTTCCATTTTCAGTGCATAGCGCATACGAAAAAACCTACATGCTAAGTAAGTGTCCACTACTAAATCACTTGGGGTCCTTATTGAGGAGAACATAACGTGGCATAGCCGTGTTGACAAACTATCACGAATACTGTAATCTGATTGGCTCGCTACTCGTTATCTGTATAAACAATAGCCTCCATTTGGTGCGAAAATATACTCGGATATTTGTCCGCGGACATTATCTGTTTCTCGAAGCTCACAGTTTTCCTCGAGCTTCGCTCTTGGAAAACTGTTCGCTTCTCGGAACACATAATGTCCTAGGACAAATATCCGAGCATATTTTTAAAGCCAAATTGAGGCTAGTGTGTTTATTATCCTTCAAGTATTTTCGCGGTTTGAAGTTTTGGAAAGTGGGGAATATTCTCGGATATTCCCCAGTTTTGGCTGGGGTATATTCAGTCACATGACGCATTTAGACCAATCGCGCGCGAGCGAAAATATTTGATGGATTATAATGAGTGATAGAAAGTGAGTAGCGAAAACGCCAGCGTTTTGAGCAAAAACAGAGTGAGAATGGCGGCTTCCTCAAATCTTAAAACCAATAAAAATTGGAATGAATTCGAAGTTAATATGTGGGTGAATTTCTGCTAAAACAATTAGATTACTCGTTGTCGTTTTCTATTAGTCAAATAGTAAGCTCGGCGCTATGCGCTTCGTTGACCATCTATTGACTCATAGAAAATTCCAACTCGTGGTCTAATTGCTAAATAGGTTTGCCTCTGGCTTTGCCGTGGTGCCATTAAAAGAATTAAAACCTTTTGTTCCGCCAGCCATACTCCAATGAATGATTTTACGACTTGTACAATGCTTTGATACAACCCCATTTTGGTGACTGTACCATTGTCTTGGGAAACTGTGACAAACTAGACATTGTCAAATAAAGTACAGAAACTTCACAGCCGTGCTGCCCGCATTTTGACCTTCTCCTGTTATGATGCTGATGCTGGGAGCATATTACAACAACTAGTTGGAAAGATCTGATTACTCAACGTCAAATTCAATCAGCTTCAATGGTGTTCGAGTCTTGAAATGGTCTGGCTCCCGATTACCCATGCTTACCGAGCAGAAGCTCAATATATTAGGTTATAATTAAATGACCCTGCAAAAAATTAGCTGTTTCTTAGCAAAGAACTAACTCCTTGAAAAAGAGCTTCAGCTATACAGGTGCCACTCTTTGGAACAGCTCGGGGCTGTGCTACCCTGTAATCTTAGGCAAGTGGGTTGTCTCAATCGTTTTACATGTAAGTAATTGTTGAATCTTCACTTTAGATACACGGCATTCATGAAAAGCAGGTTTAGCTTCTCTAGTTTCTAGTGTAATTTAGGATTAGCATTTTCAGGGACTTTTCAGATACATATTTATAGACATGTTGATGGTAATTTTTGTTCTTTCTTTCTTTTTCGTCTAAGGCCATATACCACATCCTAGCTAAGGGCTTATTCCCTTCCCTAGGCCTTGGGCGTTGGTTCTGGAAAAAACTATCGATGTCATTATCCTTGATTTGAAAGTCCGTTTTGTCCTCTTTGTACATGTGATACCTTTCGACCAATAGGAAGCTCCGTTATCTTCGTAACCATATTTGGAAGAACTACTTCAGGGTCTCAAGGGAGTGTTCGTGTGTTTCGGTGTCCTTGTTCCTCTGGAGGTTGTTGAAGCTTTTGAACCTAAGCTAGCATCCTACAATAATGGGCTGAGTTGTGCTTCTCACCAAGCGTCTCACAATGTAGTCTCCGAGCAAATGTGGCATTTTTTAGCGCTCGATCGGTCACTTCCGCCTGGCCGAACTGCGCGTGAAGTTTGAAGGGTCGTCTCAAGTTGTTTTGCAGCATGCAAGAAGGTAAGGCTAATGCTTGGGCCTCAGAATTACCCTAAGGCTTTCCCTGTGATGTTATCTTCGGGTTCAGGTCTTCAAGACAACATGATGGTGTTCACATGTCATGTGTATAGTATTGATAAGGTTTTGTAAGTTTTTCTTGAATACCATCATACGCCTTATTCTAAAATGGCCGCCATTT
>BLFK01000187.1:335676-340676 GCA_014634185.1 Astreopora myriophthalma
TGTTTATTTCTGTTAACGTTGCCATATACTGTTTAGCCCCAGGTCGATCACATTTTGGAAACTCGGAACAGAAAGCGTCAAGATGATAATTTAATGTTGTAAGATACCAGCAACATTTTATTTTCGACACCATGCAGACATTGCTTTTTTCACACCAACTTGTCGGTCTGTAAAATAACGTTGGGGTTTGAGGGATTCTAAGTTTGTTTTGGTTGCGCGGCGTGCCGTGATACGATTCCAATGGCACACACGTCGCTATCTTGATCAATGTTATCTTTATCTTCGTTACGCAATTTACCACACATTAGATCTTACTTAACCGTGTGGTGTAAAAAGCACGAAGAAGAGTGAAACAATTTTTGTTGCGCCGCGATTATTGCCTGTAGCGTGAAAAAAAAAATGTTCATGTTCCAAATGCAGAAAAAGAAAGTTCGTCAGTCTGCGAAACAAATTGTCATCGGTCGTTCGGTTTTCGATTCGATCAGTCTTTACAAATTCTTTTGTTAAAGGGCTTGTAAAGGATGAAAGGTGAGATAATGTTTAACAATACTCTGGCAATAGTAATTAGTCACTATTGTATTTTTACCGAGGCATTGCTGCGTCTAATTCACCGCGTCTTTCGGTTGCTTTCGTCTTTGCCGCGGTTGCGGTTTTCGTCCCACCGCGGTGAATTCGCGGCAATCACGTTCGGCAAAGACGAGGTTTTACCGCGTGCAAATGGTCCCATAGTTTCGAGCGGTACTGTAGCTTAGATCACTTTTCCTGAGAGGTGTAAAGTTGTCACCAAGCCAGTTCAGTGGCCCAATTTTGATATATTGAAATTCATCTTTAAACAAAAGGCATCATCTCAAAGCTCTGGAGGAAATTAACTTGTACAAATCATTACTTTATTCCCCAGAGCCTTGAAGTCATGCTTATAAATTGAATTTTAATGCTGGTATATCAAGATTGGTCCATTAGGATGGAAAGGGCCATACACCCCAGAGCCTTGAAGTCATGCTTATAAATTGAATTTTAATGCTGGTATATCAAGATTGGTCCATTAGGATGGAAAGGGCCATACATAACAGTGGATTTACCTCATAATTGAATTAAGAAGTTGTGAACTAGAAGGAGATTCTAGAAGTTTCATTGTGAAAATGAATGCTGTTCGGGGGAAACCACTGAGTCAGAGTAAAAGGATGCTGGTAGAGAGTTAGGTTTGTTGAAGAAAAGTGTAAGCGGTGTTATTTGGCGTTATATTCCCACCAAAATTCAACTTTTACATTTTGTTTGTTTTGCATTTTATCTTTGGGCTTTGCTGTTCTACATTTGAGTTTCAGAATTCACCATTCGAGTATCACTACGCAGCATTTGAGTTTCACAGTGGGACGTTGTTCAAAACACCTTAACGTTTCCTCATTCATCATTCAACATGCTTGAGTGATTCTTTTATCCTTGCTTGAACAGTTTATGCTTGTTTCACATTTTATATTCCAACATGCATGAGTGATTTACCTTTCAAAAGAAAGTCTGCTGAATGTACAGGGTGCAAACAAATATGGTGCAGAATGGCTACCTTCTGGCTCAATACAAAACAATCAATCGGATAATTATTACTTATCTGGAAAACCTGAAAGATCCAATGGAGATAGATGGATTAGTCTAAAGACTCTGCTAACACATTTGCATGCCAGTTGACCGTAACGATCACGAACAAACTGATGAAATAATTTGGCAGCTTGGTGAAGCCTGTAACGAGCAAACAAACAAAGCTCAATGAAGAGTGATAGATTCAGAGGTTGTGGAAATTGCTCCCCAAGTTTATGCAATAAAGAATTCTTTTGTCTTCTTGCTAATCATCTCAGCTAGCCTCATTTCAGAGCAAAATGTCTTTTGAATTTGTTTATGGCAACGACGCTATGGATACATTGTGCATTGTACATTTCTCAACCAACCACGAATCAAAGTAATCCACCACTTGGACTTACTAGCCAATCAGAGTGCAAAGCAAGAAAAGGCAGCTGGTGCAAAGAGGAGGAAAAAACAATGGGGGGCTAAGTCTCAATTATTGGTTTTAGTTTTACATGTGATGGGTTGAAATGTTTTTGTAAGGTTTTAAACTTGTGGATGGGGACATGGACAGGAGCAAGTTGTTGTGAAGGTTTGCAAGCGAGATAGCCAGGAAGCCAGTCATCCATTTATTTGCTATTTTCTCTGGATTCTGTCGCTATCAAATTGAATGTTCGGCAAGAATGAGGAGTAGTGGGGCAAGTAACTTATTCATAACATGCAGCAGATTTAGAGATGTTTTAAGGGAAAATTCTGCTGGTTTTTTTTTTTTTTTTATTTCAACACAGTTTTATTTACAAGACAAACACTTACACTACTTACAGCACTTATACTTTACGTATATACTTACAACACAATAATACTAATTAACTTACAGTAGGTCTACTTGTAATGCTCTTTCTAATGTGTATATTATATGATTTTATGTATTTTTTTTTCATTTAAATTAAAAAAAAAATTCAAACTATTAAGCTACAAAAAAAGCTTCTCTTCTTTTAAACAATTCGTCCACTTTCCCGGTATTGTAGAAGTAAGGCCAAAGTACTGCAGAAAGTTACATTTGATCTTAAATTTCTGTAAGAACTCATGAAAAGATAGAAGCCTGGTTTTGTTTGCACCCACAAGGCTCGAAAGTTTAGTGACACCAGCTTGGTGCCAACTCTCATAGTACACGGACGTGTTATTGATTTTTATAAAACTTTTGTTCCAAATAATCTGATCAAGTACGTCTTTGTTTGTTTTAGCAATCACGTTATTAATGTCTTGCCAATATAAAATTATTTCATTATAAAAAACCGGTAGTTTTGTATTTATAGTCAAATATTCAATGTTGTAATTGCAATAAAACAGTAGTGTTCCGCCAACATTAGAGAGCAGACGTAAAGGAATGATCCTCTATGGTTGATAACCTTCTTAGCAGAAACGTTTTACCCAACATATTTTTAATGCTCTATCAAACAAAGAAAAATCTATCATATTTATAGGCCTCCGTTTTCCTTGTCTTTTATCAAGGTGGTTTTTTTTAATCTTCGGGGTTTTGTAATTCCATGTAAAATCAAAGATAAATTTGTTTACCTCAGCTGCGAAAGAGGCTGGTGTACATGTACTCAACACACTGCAGACAAAAGTAAGCTTCAAAATTGCCATAGATTTCACTAACTGAATTCGGCCGTGGACTGATATGTCTCTTGCTGACCAAATATTCAGGAGTTTTCTTAAAGAATCTAGCCGATCAAAAAAATTCTTTTTGGCTGCGAGTTTTTCGTCATAAGAGAAATTGACTCCTAATGCATAGATTGGTTCTTCATTCATTCTTAAACTTTGAAACGTGTCTTTTCGATGGCGTAGAGACCCTAACCACAACAATTCTGATTTCGACTGATTTATTTTTAATCCAGAGCAGCTTTCGAACTGGGAAAGTAAACTGAATAGGTGACTTAGAGATTCGGTATCTTCAAGAAAGGCCGTGGTGTCATCTGCGTACTGAGAGAGCTTCAACATATTTCTTTCATCAATTTTAATGCCTTTTATTTCTTTTGAACTTCTTATGGCATTACCCAGGATTTCAATTCCGATGACGAACAAGGTGCCTGAGAGAGGACAACCTTCCCTGATTCCTCTTCCTAAATTGAAATGTCTAGTGGCATGTCTGTTATTTAAAACGCAACTAGAAATATTGCTGTAAATTACTCTAATCCTGTAAATTCCTCTAATTCTGCTGTTATGTGCACTTTTATGGCAAGAGGTAAAGTTCAAGTTATGGTGGATTTGGGAAATCAATTTTTTCCCGTGTGTAGGGAATGTTATGTGACTGCGTGACAGCTTTCCCAAAATTGTGACTTTATTTTGTATTGTTGCTAAGGGATCAAACTATCTCAATTTCTCAAATTTTGAATCATGCGATAAAGTTGTTTCCATTGCACGTACAAATAGGTTGAACAATCCTTTGTTGTATTCTCGGGGAATTTTGATCCAGATATGAAAACGTGTCGTTCCCAACTGTGAATCTTCAAAAACAGACGTATCACAGAATCAATCAAGAACATGGCTGTGACTCCAATGTTCAAATACAACAACAACAGTTCATAAATTTGACTTTCTTTGCTATGGCAATGACTACTCACAAAATTAATCATCAAAACTCCATTGCTGTCAGTCCTAGGCAAAGAAGAGGCCATCTCAGAAAAATGCCTTAGAATAGAAACTCTCATGCATCCAGGGCTCGTGATACGATGTGAAAAAAGAAAGCGAATCATGCTCCGGCCATTTTCAGGGCAAATTATGTGATTTAATATGCTAAGCTAGATTTAGCTTGTTTTAACTGATTTCAGAAAAGGAAAAAATCTTTTGCTGTTCAACAGAAATTTGAGCATAAAGACACAATGATTTGTCTATATCAGAAATTAGTATCAAGTCTTATCATTTGATTTGTGTGGTAATGCTTTGAGGTGTCTGTAAAATAATGTTCAAAGGGAAAACATAACAGATCTTTCGTTTTTGTTTTTGTTTTTTTGCTGTCATTTATTCTTTTTCACACCCTAAAACAAGAGAACTTCATACCATAAATTGAGTCAAACAAAATTCTGTCAATCAAAAGCCAGGTGCTCTCATGTGATAATAACCAGTTTCTATTCTGTCCACCATCTGTGTGTGGCAAGTGTCAAAAATACCGTTCCTCCCCCAGCAAACAGACATTTTTTAGTTACAGCTAGCTAAGTCACTACATTCACTCACTCCAAATCCCGGTTTCGACTTTATTCACCTCAAAACCCAACTTAAGTATGCATGTAGTCAGCTCCAGTTAAATTTTACAATTGAATTTTAGGAAAACACAGCTCCAACATCAATAGATATCTATCAAAGGATATCCATCAAAAGGTCTATCCATGAGTTAGCCATTGGCTCCGTGTCTGTGCTCTCGATCGACGGTCTGCTTTGACCCTGGTTAA
>BLFK01000187.1:345676-368176 GCA_014634185.1 Astreopora myriophthalma
TATTTATTAAAAACTGAATCATTGGATAATGCAATCCAAGACTTTTCATTGGCTTAGCTATCGGGGTATATGAGCTAATATACATGTACCATAACCTCCAAATATGGTAAGTGTACGCGTCAGCTTAAATTTTTTTCCCTGAGGAAACAATGGCGGCCGGCAAAAATCGCTTCGCGCCGGACTTAAATGAAAAAGAAGTCCTTGAACTGCTGCAAAACGCAATACCAGGGAGCACAAAGAGAGCCACAAAGTATGGCATGAAAGTATTTCAAGGTAGCAACTTCTAAACTTTATTTTGACAATTTAAGCATCTGTGTTTATAGTTTAATAATGTGAAGCAAAACAATGCAAGTTGAAATTTGGGAATTTGTTGTTGAAAGTTGAAATTCGGGAAGATTTGTCTAATCTTGGGGGCGTTTTTAATAAACAATTATTCCACTCGCGCTTGTTGGGTATGAGATGACTATAGCCAACTCGGCGCTACGCGCCTCGTTGGCTATCTATCATCTCATATCCAACGCACGCTCGTGGAATAATTGTTAAATATACATACACGTACATACACTGTAGTTAGAGGATGTTAGTGCAAAGCCATGATGTCAATGGCAGGTCTTAATTATGTTAACTTTTCCTCTACACATTGGCCATGTTGGCCACATTTGCATAAATGCATGTAGTGTTGGTTGGTTGAAATAACCCGGCACTCACAACTCATTTCCTTTCTCATCAAACATTCACTGTATTTCAAAAGTTAGAAACAAAATTTACATCCTTGACATGGCAAAGTTGCACGTGAAAAGATCCTATTCTTTTTTCAGGATTGTTGCTTTCCAAGCACATCAGCATCTACATCACAGGAAGGCCTAGAAAGCGGTTTGAGAATGGCATCCAGCAGGAAACTGAGAGTTACCATGTTGAGTAGTGAATGGCGATCTACAAAAGGAGGCTTGTCAACAATCAACAGAGAACTTGCCATTCAGTTGGCAAAACACCACAATGTGGAAGTCAGTATGTATCTCCCTCAGTGCAGTGAGGAGGATGTAAGAGTTGCTAAAAGATGCAATGTCAAGCTCATACAGGCAAGAAAATTGATAGGATATGACCCTATTGAATGGCTGTCATGTACACCAGAAAACCATCAGATGGATTTTGTGATTGGACATGGGTTAGTACTTGGACGGCAAGTGCAACTCATTCAACGACAGCACAGGTGCAAGTGGGTTCAGGTTGTGCACACGGCCCCTGAAGACTTAGGAATGTTCAAAGATTATGCAGATGCGATTTCAAGAGGAGAAGGAAAACAAAGAGCAGAGATAGAGCTGTGCGAGTTAGCAGATCAAGTGGTGGCAGTTGGTCCCAAGTTGGCTGATGAGTACTCCTGTCATCTTCGTTACTGCCAGAGAGACCAAGATGTTTTTGTACTCACCCCAAGCATTTTTTCAGAATTTTCTCAGGTGAAGCAAGCCCCCAAAGAAGGAACTACATTTCGTGTTTTGGTTTTTGGGCGTGGTGACAATGAAGATTTCAAGTTAAAGGGATATGACATTGCCGCTGAAGCAATTTCTCAGTTGAATGAAGAATCTTACCAGCTTATCTTTGTTGGTGCACCACCTGGAAAAGAAGAGGAAGTTGCAGGTAAGCTGTGTCAGCATGGCATTGCACGAAGACAGCTGAAGGTGCGCTCCTTTAAGGAAAGCAGAGAAGATCTAGCCAGGCTGTTCTGTGAAGTAGATCTTGCTATAATGCCATCAAGAACTGAAGGCTTTGGTTTGGCTGCTCTTGAAGCATTATCTGCAGGTCTTCCTATCCTTGTGAGTGGAAACTCAGGTCTTGGAGATGGTCTTAAGAAAGTGCCTCATGGTTCAAACAGGGTAGTGAATTCAGAAAATCCTAAAGAGTGGGCCAAAGCAATCAGGAATGTTCGTTCAAAAGACAGAGATGTTCGGCTGAAGGAAAGCAAGGATCTTCACAGAAGTTATGCAGAGAAGTACAGTTGGGAGCAGCAGTGTGCTGAACTTGTGGAAAGGATGTGTAGCAGCTTTTTTGGTAAGTGAACTAAGGTAATGTTGCAAATGACTGTAGGAAAGAAGATGGTGACTTTAAAGCCTGGTAAGTGAATAAAATCATGAAAGATATAAGTGCTCCTACCATAACAGGAGTTTTTCCAAGTGTGCATGCCTACATTATGACTGATTAACTGGTCATTTAATTCATTTATCTAGCTTAATGTTGACCATCGTCTTACTACAAACCCAAGAATGCCACCATTTGGACATTTCAGTCCCGGCAGTATGCAGGGTGTTTGTCACCAGCATCTAGTTTAATGGCCAAGCTCCCATGAGTCTCCTGAAGCTGACTGCTAGAGCATCCAAACTATTAGTCAAAGGTCATAGGTTCAACTCCTGTTAATGGAATGCAGACTTTTTCTGATAGTCTTGCATCATTACTGATAAGTTAACCATTTCATAATGTGACAAAATGTAAAAAAATGTACTTCTTTAGTGCTTTTTATCTACTGGTACATGGTATATGGTAACTTGTACAGGGCTTGGTCACATCAATATTGTTCTGTACATTTTGTTTAATGAAGTTCTAAACTCGACAGTGGCATTGTGAAAATTAATTCATTTTATTGGTGAAATAAAATCACAAAGAGCAATCTGAGTATTGACAACCTGAAGAGTTTTCAAGTGAAAAGTTCAACTTCGGCCAACCTTTTTTCAAGCATACCTATATTTCATACAACCGCAGGTGAACAGCCTTTATCAGTGACAAGCATGCAGTTGCAAACTTCCGTGATCTCTGAGGCTCATGAAGAACGCACCCAAGCTGGGATTCTTTACAGAGGTACCTCTTGACGCATTCTGTCTCACTTCTTGTCGTAAGTTAATTTTTTTTCTAAAACAAGTTGTTTGACTGGTTTCTTTCATCTGTGAGTCGTGACCAGTCAAATAAACAGGCTGGTGTAGCAGTTATCTTTCTCGATTGCAACAGCAGATGAATAGGCTGCACCAGTGACAAGCAGGAGACACATGGAAACCGTTTTGATATCTGAGGCTTACAAAGGACCTAACCAAGCTGTGTGTCTTAACAGAGGCACTGTACAATCCTATTATTTCTTGCTATTGTTTCAGTTTAGTTTAATTTCAAAGGAGGTCTGTTGGTGAGTGTTAGCTTATTGATCCAGTGCCAGTAATATAGACAGAAAATAAGCAGAGCCATATGGCTACAGATAATTATACAAGGACTGTAAAGTATAGGTTCCGTCTCACAACATTTGCACGTGAACTCTGTGGGACATTAAAGAACTCACGCATTGTTTGTAAAGAGTAGGGGAACCGGGAAGGTAGTCCCTGGTGTGGTATCTATCTCTCCAAAGAATGTACATGACATGGGCCAGCAGTAGTTGGATACTTGCTCGTGCCGTAACGCTGTGTTTGTGTTCAGCAGAGATAACAAAATGAATTAAAAATAAATTAGGAAAAGGGTATGTGATTATGGAAGCTGTACTGACCTCCAGAAATAACTATTATAGAGATGAAAATACCTGCAAGTCATATTGCAGAATTGAATTTTAGATAACATGGTAAAGCTAGTTCTCATTATCATTGTCATTCCATTTGAAAGAGATAGGCCCTCCACGTGTTCGAACACATTTTGGTTTTTTAACGGTAGGCACAACAGTCATACAAGTTGCAGAAAAGCTGAGAAAAAGATCCATATCTCCAAGTGCCACCTCAGCTGCAAAGAAACGGAGTCATGCAGAGATCCCAGAAGGTAAGGTATCTTGTGTAGTTTGTTTGACAAGGGTTAAGGATATGATCGTAGTAATGTCGGCTTTACTTGGCTGATGATTGTTTCTTTCCTGGGAATATTGGGGAGAACTTTCTTGTTTGTTTTCATATAATTATGCCAACAAAGTTGAGCTGTCTCTTGAAGTTAAGTTCAAACTTGTAGAAAAGGAGGAATGTGTATAATTTTCTTCAAGAGCCAAACCAAAAAAACGACGTGTTAACGGAGACTTTGCGGTTTTGTTTTTGTTTTTTGTTTTTTCTAGGCACCACTGACAACTCAGTTGTCATGAAGTTGATCACAGCAGAGTACAACAGACGGGCTCAGCTGAGGCCACTTTTCTGGGATAGCACCATTCAGTTACCGCTGGAAAATGTCTACACGAGATTGAAAATTGTCTCGAGACGAAAAGCAGGTGTTAAGAAAAACTGTCACGAAAGAGCAACCCGGAAATGTTCGTTTGGGCGAAGCCAAGATGAGAATGTTTCTGTTCTGAGAAGTAGTATGTTAGACCTGTGTGACACTATTGGTGTCCAGGACAAAGACAAGGACGCCGCTGAGGGAGGAGGTAGTGAGGTGAACTCGCGTGACATCTTTGGTGTCCACAAGAATGGCGATGCTGGCATGACGATAATAGAGGGAAGCCCAGGAATGGGTAAAACAACTTTTTGCCTTAAGCTTGCGTATGACTGGGCTAATGAATGCTCCGCAACAGCAGTTACATTTCCCAAGTTTGAATTTGTCCTGCTTCTAAAATGCAGAGACATTGATGGAGATCTAATGGAAGCCATCACGGAACAACTTCTGCCAAAGGATATCGATGAAAAGGCCAGGGAAAAGTTTCTGGATTTCGTAAGGGACGTTCATAATCAGAAAAGGATTTTAATTATTTTGGACGGCTTGGACGAGCTTCCTGAAGAATCGAAGGATCACGTGGATGAACTTCTGGACCGAAAAATTTTACCGTTTTGTCACGTCTTGGCCACAACTCGACAAGAAAAAGGAATTGAAGTTCGGAAACAGTTTGTATTTGATATTCTCCTGGAGATTGAAGGATTCACTGAGAGCAATTCCATTGCCTATATCAGGAAACATTTTACGAATGTTGGTCCAGAGCAGTCACCCAAAGGAGAAAGGCTTATTGAAGAAATGAAAGAAAATACTTTGTTACATGCGCTCCGAAACAATCCCTTAAATTTGCTTCTCCTGTGCGTTGTTTACGAAGACCATGAGGGACAGCTGCCCTCATCTCGTAGTGATCTCTACCAAGTAATTGTCCGGTGCCTTTTGCGAAGATACTGTGCGAAAAATGGTGTAAAGGCTTGTCAAGAGGACTGGGACTTAGAGAAACAATTTAAAAGGGACATCCATGCTCTCGGAAAACTGGCTTGGATTTGCCTGCTGAGTGATCGTCATAGTTTCCGTGAAGACGAATTAGAAGAATTGGAGAAAAGGAATGAGAAATTGGTGGCTCGTGGACTGGGCCTTGTTTACAAGGAAGAAAGTTTGAAGAGACTGAAGCCGCAACATGAATACTGCTTTCTTCACAAGTCGTTTCAAGAGTACCTGGCTGCATCGTACATTGCGCAAAAGTTACGAAGAAACAAGTTTAATGTGTTTGAGCGTTTATTCTTTCGTGATGTGGTAGAAAAGTTTCCAGAAGTGTTTTTATTTGTATGTGGAATACTGGGTGAGGAGGCAAGTATTCTATTCACACAAATTGGTCAAAAGCTAAGGATTAGCTGGGATTGGCTCTATTGCAGCAAGGCAGAAGCAGCGTTCTTTGTTGAAAGCTTCAGTGAAAGTGGAAACGCTGAACGAATGGCACATACTCTTTGTTCATTCATACCCTTTCCACGAGTCTTACGGTTACGCTTGCGTGACATTGATGTTTTCGAAGGTGACGATAATGATGAAAATGATGCGAACCTGTTTAAAGTCATGAAGGCTTGTATGACCTTTTCCAAGCTACAGACACCTGTTGAAGTTCACATCCAAGCTAAATTCTTAAGCTTACCTGGATCTGAGATACAAACTGTGCATCGATGCGAGTTGCGTGACATGGTGTCTCTCCCAAGGGTGAGAACTCTTGACCTTAGATTTTTAAAGTCCGCTCTAACAGAAGGTCGTGCGCATTCTTTGTTTCAGGGGTTATCCCAAAGCACAACTTTATCGCAATTGGCGTTAACACTTCCTTCCACGATCAGTCACACCGCTGTTGCTGTTGTTGGAAAAGGATTAGCAACATGCAAGACCTTGCAGAAAGTGACATTCAGTTTGTTTGAAGAGAGTAGTGACACCTGGCTCAGTGCCCTTGAAGCTGGACTGCGTGCTGATACACCGCTGTCATCTGTAGTTCTCAGGATTTGTGGTTCAGCGGGTGAAACTGCGTTACAAGCTTTAGAGAAACTCTTATCAAACCAATCCCTGTCCTCTCTTTTTCTCGTTATCTGTGGAGACATACAAGACTCGCTTGCGGCAGCCCTTGCTACAGGCCTCACGGGACGAACCGCTGTAACATTGCTAGATTTGTGTGTTCACGGGAACATGAGTTGTTGCGGTGCTAGTGCAATTAAACGAGGGATTGTAGGAAATCAATCACTGAATGATATGAAAGTTACTGTGCGCGGAGAGCTGCCTGATAATTGGAAAGATATCGTGGAAAATGTACGCATGGCTAAGCAGTCGCACGTCTGCTTAAGTTTTTATCCAAACATATTCAGCAAAGTGACAGCTAATCAGGCGAGACGTTTTCGTCCTTTTGTGATAGAGAATGGGTCACTAGCAAAACAACACGTAACTGTAAACTTCTTTGGAGAAATTTGTGGGGACAGTGCAGAAGCTTTATGTGGAGTGTCAATATGCTCCCCACTGTCTAGCCTAACGTTTAATGTCCAGGGAAAGTTAGCCGATGGCATTTTTCACTGCACAGCAAGATGCCTTGATCAACACAAAACGCTGTCTTCTGTAACTATCAACATTTCGGAGCCACTAGCGAAAGAAGGGAAAACACTCTTCGAAAAACTTAGTTTAGACAAGAATCCAGCTGTTACCCTAAATGTGTGTGGTGTACATTTACCTTCCGATGAATCAAGTGGTAACGAAAAGGTTGTTATTGACAGTCCTGCATCTCTCAATGCGCTCTTAATCAAAGAAAGAAGTACCGGAAAAGAAAAGCTCAACCTTACAATCAATATCCGTGACCAGGACGTTTTAACAGGAGAGGCGTACGACCTGTGCGAGGGTTTGGGAAGCAACACCTCACTGAATGCTCTCAGTCTGACAATTAACAACTACAGCGACGATCACGGAAACTGGGGATACGGTCTGAGCGAGGGTTTGGCAAGCAACACTTCCCTGAATGTTCTCACTCTGACAATTAACAACTACAGGGACGATCGCGGAAACTGGGGATACGGTCTGAGCGAGGGTTTGGCAAGCAACACTTCCCTGAATGTTCTCACTCTGACAATTAACAACTACAGCGACGATGACGGAAACTGGGGATACGGTCTGAGCGAGGGTGTGGCAAGCAACACTTCCCTGAATTCTCTCACTCTGACAATTAACAACTACAGTGACATGAGCGGTAACTGGGGTGGTCCTGTTGGCGTCGCTTTGTCAAAAATGAAGTCTTTGACTACGTGTAATCTGACATTCAACATCTGCGGTGAAGAAAGTGATAACTGTGTACCTGATCTTTTGGAGAATGTGATGAAATGTGAATCGTTGGAGACACTGAGATTGAACATTACCGATCATCGTGCCACAAATGGCAGCCGTGGATACGACTTTAGTAAATTTGTTGCGAAATCCCCATCTCTCTCGCTCATAGAACTAACTGTGAGCTTTTACGGAGTGGAGGACAGTTCGTCAGATGGAGGCGTGAAAAGCAGTTACTGCTGAAAGTTGCAGGTACACCTAAACTGTAGCTGAATATATTACGTGTCGTCCCTTAATAATTTTTCGAAGGGATTGTGAAGCGAGTGAAACGCACTCGCGCGCAAAGATTTCTGTCGAATTTTTCTCGCGCTTTAGGGCCTCTTCATATGGGCCCGGCTACACAACAGGCCTGGTTACCGAGATAAAAAATGTTGCGAAAGATGAACAACATAATTAAGAAACACAAAACGTAGAATGCATGCTTTTTTTGAAAAACGTTCATCCCGGCGTGGTTTCCAAATTTTCGCTCGGAAATTCCGGAAATAAATCGTGCCTAAAAGGACTTGGTTTTTCTCTTGTCGGGCGAAAAGCCTCGAGTTGGTTATGAGAACTTAGAATCTCGTTGGTCCAGCTAGAAAAAAAAGCTCGTGTGGTGGCTCTACAAGTACAGCGCGCGCGAGTAATAAAGGTGGACATTTTGTGCAAGGTGCAGTGAACTTTTCGGAATTTTGAATGTATTGAATGTTCCTCTAAAGGCATTCCATTTGTTTCGGAAAATTTTCGTTTAAAGGGCGCGTTTCATTTGCACAGCAACCAGTTAGAACGAAACTTTTGGGTTAATAGAAAGCGCCCCTTGTAAACGTGGTGTATTGTTAAAATGGAGAAATTTTCAGCCTACGGTAGTTATCGACCTGTCCCACGAACACGTCGAACTGAAATTTTAATGAAAAATGAAGCGGCGATGCAAGATCTCGGAAACAGAACTTGCCCGGTTACCTGGGTTCATATGAAGAGCGTGTTATCGTCGTATAGTTAAAAGATGATAAACTACATGAAATGCGCTGAAGAGATGATCCTCGCACTTTCTGGACAATTTAAGCAATTGTCCCTTATATGCACCTGAAAAATTCAAGTGACTCCAACGGGATTCGAACCCACGACCTCTGCGATGCCGGTGCAGTGCTCTTACCAACTGAGCTATGAAGCCACACAGTTGAGAGCAGGTCAATTTGTTGGCCTCATGCGTGTTTTCCCGTGAAAGGAATGATGAATGAAAGAAATGATTATGAAGTGCGGGTTAGAAATGAGCAGAAGAGATGATCCTCGCACTTTCGGGACAATTTATGAAATGCGTGTTGCTGTTTATTGAAACACACAGACGCGCTATAAAAGGAGCGGTAGCCTTGTGTCATTTCTCAAGCAGCCGTCGACGCATCGGGTGACTGATGACACACGATCCTTCTTTCTGTAGTAAGTTGAAAGAAGTTGGTCTTTCTTATTTTTGTTTAGACCCTCAGTAAGTTTTGTCTTCATGGAGGAATATTTTACTAGGTCCATCTCTGTTTAGCCCTTTCATCTTTGGCCAGGCCACCATTTTGGATGATCGGTGGATTCGAGTTGTTCGCTTTTACTGCGCGTCTTCGTGTTTAGCTTTGTGGTCGTTTGGCTTCTCGAGCGTGTCCAGGACGAAGCTGCGGGTTGATTTACACTAACCACGAAAGCAAGACAAAAATACAAGCATATTGAAGTTAGGCATGCTCACATTTGACGTGAGAACAAGAAATAGAAAGTGCTATACGGCTTGTAGGGTTATTCCGTTTTTTGTTACTTTTCTTTGGTGAAGATACTGTCACAAATTGCTTTCGACAATCTGGCCATTTCCGACTTGAAAGTTTGGTTCCTATTTCCTTCTTGAGCCACGCCCCACAAGATCTGCCCAGGGCTTGAGGCTTGGTGTGTAATGAGGTCATCTCAGAAAGGAGAGCATGCAAAGCCTCCCTTTTTGCGTGCAAACCTGTAAGAATAATTGCATGGTTGTGTTTCAAGTTTTTGTTGTGGACAACAAATGTTCAGAAAAAGGCTTAGCTTCTGAAACTCGCTCCCTCCCAAATTGACGTCACAATCTGGCTAACCCAGAGGCTTTACTTTCAAACTCGGCTAAACGTGAAAGGTGTAGGTTACGCGGGAACTGTAAACAACGTTTACGGCGAGAAAAATTCAGATTGCAGAAAACTTGTGAAGGTTAACTGAAACTTAAGTTGCTTAAACTAGAAAAACCTCGTAGCCAACGTAGAAAGGCTACGTGGTTAATGCAAAACGGCAAGAGCAATGTATCGTTTTCAATTTTTTCGCAAAACACGACTGTAGCTCAAGTCTCCATTAGGAAAGCCCATATGGCGGATCTTGTGCTCCCAGTTGTGCTTGCGTTTTCGTGGTAAGTTTCATACACGTATAGACATCTTTGTACAGCGAACTTTTTACAGCATTTAATCACGTTTTCTCGTATTATATATAATTTATATATAAATAATTAATTAATAATTAATTTATTATATAATTATGTATAATTTATTTTGTGTTTTATATAATTTTCATGGCTATATGTAATTTATCTTTCAATCCCGAAACTTCAACGACACAGGATTCGAAATGTCAATGGACACAGTTCCTATTGAAACTTTGAAGACGATAGTGTAGGAGGATTTTATTTGTCAAAACGAGTTAGCTACTGAAAGGCAGCTACGAAAATGGCGCTCTGCTGTGCGAATGGCAACTTGTACAAAGATGTAAGGAGTTATTGAACAAACAGATGTGTACATATTATTTTTGTAGTATTTATAGTGTGAATATCTTGTGGTCATTTCCGAGGTAATGACCTTCATTCGCATTGTTAAAAATAAAAGTTTTTCTTAAGCGTCTGAAATGAGTCTCAGGTAGTTAATTGGATGCCTGGCATAATCAGTTATTATCCCTGGCGCTGGTAATAGCCATTTTGAAGAACGACCTTAACGTATCTGAGAAGAATACCTTTAATTCCCCTCACACGACTCCAGCCTTCTGGTCCGTGCCGGCAAAATAACTATTTCTGCCTGTTCCGCATCGCTACATTTTCAGAAATACCATTGAGGACTCTCTCTCAGATTGTTGGTAAATGACAACTCACTACACTACTTCACTGCATGCAAAATTCAACTTAAAACTGTGGCGCTAAGACGAAATTAATGACGTGATTGGTTTAAAACATCTGTTTTTCCACTAAGTTGTATTTTAAATCAACCAATCACGACACTGGTTTCAATGACCCAAGAAACAGCGCAAAGACTCTCAAACTGGTCGGCTCTTTGCAAAATGGAGGGTGTTTTCCTCTCGAAGAACGACAGTATTTGAGAAAACAATTGTAAGTATTGTAATGTTTTATGTAAAATTGCTAATAGGACTTCGTGTCGTCTAATTCGTTGTGTAATAATCATACGAGTGGTAAACAAGTCGGATTTTTTTTTTTTCGGTGTATAAAATCCTTGCGCCGATTGTTCCTGGAGCTACATTGGTGAGACTGGAAGGTGTTTTTCAACGAGGAAAAAGGAACACTTTCGTAATTTAAAACTATGTAAAACTGACTCTAATATTGCAGCTAACGCTTGGCGTAACAATCATTCTATTGATTTCAACAATGCCAGAGTAATTGACAAGGGAAACTTCCGAATCCGAAAAACTTTGAAATCTTGGCACACCGCTAACGCTAATGAAGCCGACAATAACTCCAAGCCTTTGCCAAAATAGTACTCTATTCTTTTACATTAGCGCATTTTTTTTCCCTTTTATCGTTTACAATTTTTTTAACACTTCCATCTTGTATATATTTGCATCTCGCGTATTTACATCTTGGTTTTTAAAGGCTTTAGTCTGGAAGCCGAAAGCTTACGTTCTTATATAAAAAAATTTTAACCAGAGAACGGTTTTTTACACGAATATGTCTCCTAAACCTGGTTACTCTTCTATTTTTAAGTCGGATTTTAATACCATTTGTATGCTTGCAGACCGAATTGGACTCTACCAACAGCCCATAACCCGGAGCGTACAACTCCCATACTAGGGCTATGTCACGGCATTTTTACAGACCAAGCTATTTTTAGACATGTGTTTAACGCGAAAAGTTTAGTTCCAGTCCGCACGTGTCGAAACAAGTAATTATGCAAGGCTTATGATTGACTAGCAAGGCTCCTGTGGGAGACTAAATTCATGGGAAAATAGATCTAACGGTGCAGTTTTTGGGACTATTCTGTGTATTCCTTTTCCGGTTTAAGATTAACTGAATAACAGGAATAAGGTTTTCGAAAAACGGAATGGTTCTTCCACAGGTGACCTGAGACCTAACACTCGGAAAAGTCTGGACACGAGTAAGAACGAGATCTGGCGGCCGCGCACGATTTGGGCGACTAAATAATCCCTTCCACCGCGTATTCCGTGTATTCGGAGTAAACCGTATTCTGTCTATTCCGTTCATTCTGTTATCGAGGGCAGAATGACTGGAATAAGTCCCCCAAAAACGCGAAAACCGACTGTTCCGTGTATTCTTGTTCCGGAATAGTCCAAAAAAATTAACCCTAAAAATAGCTCGGTCTGTGAAAATGCCGTGACACGATTATATTGAAGTTGTACTCATCGGATCAAAGACTCCTGACTCCATTCAGTCCTATTACTATTAGCCCTTAGCATACTACGGGGGGGTGGGGTTATTTTAAGAGAATACAAGCCATATGACTTATAATACTTGCCAAGCAAAAACATTACACAGAAACCTGATAAAACCATATATTTTTATAAAGACCATAAAATTCTTGTTTATATTAGATTTTAAAATTATGGGATATATGAAATCACGTGATATCACAGAGTGCATAATTTGCATAATTATGCAAATTTTCAAAAGACAATAAAACATCACATGAAAGGAAGAGAAAAATTCCATTCCTGTGTACAATTTTGCAGGAACTGATCCTTCACAAGTTAGCATTTGAAAGCAAAAAGGCTGCAAAATGTCTTTTTAATTAAAAGATTGCAAATCAGTACTTAAATAAGCTGCATGGTTGACTGTGAAAAGGTAAAATATTAAAATTTTGACAAGAAAAACATTTTTCGTCAGTCTTCATCAACTAAATCCATACCACATTCTATTTCACATATTTCATTTATAGACACATCAACAGTCTCTAACATGTCTAATTTCGTAGTGATCTCCTTCTTCCCCTTTGAAAAGGCCTCCCTCCTCCCTCTTTCAGTCGTCTGGGACCATTGTAACGGTTGTCATCGAAGAAATAGTCCTGTAATGTATGGTACCTTTGGAAGCAAGGTTCTGGACACATTCTAACTCCACAAACAGCACAGGTGTATATCGTCTTCACTTCTTGAATGTGCACCTTACAAGTAGATCTGGTGTCATGACTTATGAGGTGATGGAAATGATCACGGTTGAACCTAATGTGCGGGATAGCAACAGGGATCTGGCATAATCCTGTGTCTCTCCTGAAGCTTTTCCCTTCAACAAATGCCTTAAGCACTGACTTCCTGAACTCAAGACTGGAAATGCTGGCATGATCAGGGGATTTACAGTGCAAAATGTGTGCATTTGAAATACACACTTCAATCATGTAAAAGAAAACCTTAAAATACCAGACCACGCCCCTCATGAGTCGTGCATATGAAACAGCCCTTTGGTCTGACAAATCAACTCCACCCATGTAAGTATTATATAGGTTGATTACACCAGGCCTAGCAAAGTCCCTCTTTTCCCAAGTTCCATTGACCTTAACGGAGCGCTGGACAACAGTTTGATCAGTTTTACTTGTGGGAGTGGTAGCCAAAACACTCACTGGTTTTCGGTCACGCCATGTCACGCATGTCACACTTCCTTTCTGTCTGAACAAACTCTCTCCCCTTTTGAGCTGTTTGACTTTTTTTTCTTTCAGACCACAAATTTCTTTTGGCAGGCCTGTCCTGTTGGATCTAACTGTCCCACATGCTAGGGTTTTCCTGTCTTCAAGTTCCTCAAACAAATTTACAGATGTATAGTAATTGTCCATGAAGACATAGTACCCCTTGTCTAGGTAAGGCTCAATCACAGACATAACAGCTTTTCTACCCAAGTCTCTCTGGACTCCATCACCTTCTTTACCTGTATAAATCTTGCTATTTAGCAAGTAGCCACTGCTAGACTCAGCAAGTGTAAATGCTTTGATTCCAAATCTCCCCGGCTTGATTGGAATGAACTGTCTAAAGTGCACTTTTCCCTTGAACTTTATCAAAGTTTCGTCAATGGCGAGCTGTCTGTTAGGCTTATACACTTGCTGAAACTTAGGTATTACCAAGTCCAGGAATGGCTGAAGCTTGTACAATTTATTGTAATCAGCTGAGTCAGCCCTGGGTGCCTGGTTGTTGTCAGCAAAATGCAAGTATCGCAAAATCTGGAGGAATCGATCCCTGGACATAATGCTAGGGAAAAATGGAGAGTTCAGAGCAGGATCTGTACTCCAATAAGAGCTAAGGTTTGGTTTGGTGACTAAGCCCATATTTAGATACAGGCTGACCCAAGCCTTCATTTCATCTCTTGTGACCGGATACCATACAGACCTTTCTTCTAGGCCCCTTTTCTGCTCTGCATATAAATTAGTTTGGTCAACTAACAACTGCCATACCTCTTCAGTGAAGAACAGCAAAAAGAAATCAAGGGGAGAATGAAGGTTTTCAGAATCAACAGTTATTCCAACCTCTTCTTGAAATTCTACATCTTCCCTTCGATTGATTTCCTCACTCCAGTCATTTTCCACCATAACTTCATCCATTTCTTCGTCCGTGTCGGGTTCATCAGAATCTTCTTGGCTAGATTCCGACTCTTCTGCCAAAAACTCGTGCTCAGAGTCTCGGTGCTCTTTCAAATGGGCCAGAGGCAACTCATCTTCATCGACAAACTGAATATTTACGCCGCTTCGACGACTTCTAGGGTCCGAATCTAGCGAGGCATCATTTCTAGCGGCCGCCATTTTTAAATAACCCACGTACACAATGTGTTAACAAAAAAATCTCTTTAATTTCCTCAAAATTCGGCCAAAATTCGACCAAATCTTTGATATTCTGGAAAAACACTTTGTGTAAGCTCACCCAAAACGATTCATTCGTTTCCAGGCCCTAAAAAAAGAACTTGGTGCTCGCCGTAAGTGAGGCTGTATTTATCTGGACATATGTGTCCACTTAGTATGTTAAGGGTTAGAAACGTCACGCCAAATGGCGCTTGGGCACGTTCAATATACCGTTTCATAACGTGAAAGAAAACAATGTACCAAACTTATTCAGTTTCCCTGGTGAGATACCCAACAAATTGTTTCAAAAACGAGTTTTGAACCTTAGTGTGTATTGTAGTGCAAAGAAAGAAAGAAAAAAAAACTTCGCACGGAAAACAGAAGATTGTAAACTGATCAAAACAGTTTGGAAAAGTGTTTGATATCTTGTGAAACTATGTGAAACGTAACGCACACCAACGGTCATCACCTTTGAGGGAAAAAGCTCTTTTTATTGTTTGTCATCTCCCCGTGGCACCTAAATAATATTTTCTCCACATAAAACAGTCCAAAAGTAACAGGATTCTCAACATACCTTTTAGTTTCCACTTTCTTCTTGCCATTATGTGAAAAGAATGGCATACCCCTCTGTTTTCACGATGTTAAACGCTAACTTTTTCCACTTCCAAAAAATACGTCTCAAGTAAATGAGTTTTGCTTTCCAACTGAAAACCTTTTCTGACGAAACAAAGGACGAAAAGCTCGCGCGCGACATTTCAACGAATCAGATTCAAGTGTCTGACGTAATGCTCGTGCAATCGTTTGAATTTGCTTGGGCATCCCTTTTTTTTCATTTCATTTGGAAACGAAAGCGCTTCTCTTTCACAGAATATGGAGTTATTGAAAAAAAATTGTTAATTTACTGAAAATGAACTGGATTTTTTTTATATAACAAAGGAGCGAAAGAGCATGCGTACAAAGTTAGGCAATCCGATGGAAATGCAGTTTATGAGAAGCCTGTGTGCGCGTAAGTTTAAAACTCACTGAAGTTCGTGTCTAACATTCATACCAAAATTCAAAAACTAAGACGAGGTTTTTTCCATCTAAAAGTCTGACTCAATAGCAAAGAGGACTTTTCGTAGATTCTTCTTTAAAAGTGCGAGTTTACCAAACTTTTGAATCTCAAGGATGTAAGTTGCGTCAGCATGACTGTATGAGTCGCATGTGTTTGCCCGTGACGTCATATTGGAACTCCATAAAATGGCTTTGACCTTTAAACATATGGCTAACTATGTGGCTAAGCAACACTGTCATATAAGCGACCGTTTTGTATCGCCGGATCTAAAACAGACGCGAAATGTTGTATTGTACTTGTGAAATGAAACGCACGCTTTCTTTCACCCTGCGAAGAGAATTCTCATGGGATGAAATTATCAGGGATGCAAATTAACGTATTCGCTAGGAAGGACCCCGTTTTCGAAGGCCAAAAAATGCAGAGCAAGAGACAGCTTATTTGCAAGAAACTGCTTCCCAAAATGCGAGAAATGGTACGAAATGGACTTTTAAGATATTCGAGGAGTGGCAAAGTGGGCGTCCAAATAAAGGAACGGCAAATGAGTCGCTTGGCTTTAGGTGCGCGAAGGTCAAGGGACGAATTTCAAGCTTTGACTGTGGACCGTCGACATTGCTCAAATGTCGCCACTGTCTGTGAACTTCTCCATGACGAAGTTTTTGGGAGAAATTGAAATCTTTGCGGTGGTCGGTAACCTGAAAGAGCACTGGGATTAATAGACAAATCTGCAACGTGAATGGGCCGGATGGCGTAAACATGCGGGCGAGGGTGACCGAAGGTGAGTTGAGCGAAACTAATGTTTTTCGGCCGTTAAAGTGCATACATTTGACATATTATATAATCAACTGACACCTTTAACAATCGTAGCATCAACTTTATTTTAAGCCCAAGTAACTGATAAGAAACTAGGTGATTAGCTCGACGAAGCTCTGGTGATAAAGCAACATGTCTATAGGTCGTTTTCACATGATATCATGGAGGCCATATTGGTGTACCCAAACACAGAACTTGCAGCCAAATACAGGAATTGCACCAACATGTGACTGGAAGTTAAAAATAGCAAATAGCATTTGGCATGTCCGCGGTAATCACAGGCGAGGCGTTTTTACGCAAACATTTCTCTTTGTTTCAGCCAATCAATATGGCCGCTGGTCACGGAAGTCACAACGATCTATAGATCGTTTTCACATGACGTCATCACTTTCTAAAATCCAAAACTAAAGAGCCACCAAAGTTTTTATCCTCATCAGGCATAAGAGGGGGTATATTTATATCTGTTTACAATTTTACAGCTCAATAGCGTGTTTCGTTTGGAAACCAGAGCATTTTGAATTTCAGAGTTATGGAGGTGCGTGACACAAGGCTAAGAACGAGTTTGTTGAAAAATATATACTTATCTCATGATTTTGAGCCTTTTTAGAAGTTAGAGCATTAGGAAAAGTGCTTATGTAAATGCTTGCTTGGTCAGTACTGATAATCACTCGCCTAGATAGCCAAAGTAAGCTCCAGATGTTTACACTACTTTCCGGCCGCCATATTGGTGTACTACGGAGGTACACCAACATGGCGTTTTCATACTGGGCTCTGTAAATTTGTGCGAAACATTTCGACGAATATCTGAGGTTTCGGGAAACGCACAGGCCTAAAACTTGGAGAAGTGTCTAAGTTAGTTATCTTCTATAACATCACAATTCCTTAGCTTTTTCCACTGGATGGTTTTCGATTTAATATTTTTATTACGTGACAGTGAAAACGATCTATAGTTTTTTCACCTCTGTTCTTAGTAATATGTATCGGGTGATACTGAATATTAATTAATTATTTAATTAATTAATTAATTAATTAATGCATCGGTGATCTATCAAATTGAATACCGAAATTGAAAACAGAATACCGAGTAACCTATTAGCACTGTGTATCAAATTCATACAGAATAAAAAGTTAACGGGAGCAATTTATAATGATTTTCCCTGTTACCTCTTCAAGCCTCGCCACTGGAATTTGGGTTTGCAGTGGCATGGTACTAAAATGAAACCTTTGGATTCGCTTATTCCCTCGAGACAGACCACCAACCACATCGGGGTCCCCTACTCTTCATAGTGCGAATAGTGAGCCCCTCCGGGGGGGGGGGGGGCGTTGTTCTCTTGTTCGGTTTAAAAATTTTCTTTTGTTCCCTTGTTCCCGAAATTAATTCCGAACTTTTTCCCAGCTTTTTGATCCCTAAAATGGTTTGTGTTCCCTTGTTCCCTGAGATATTTTGTCTTTGTTCCCCTGTTCCCTGTTTTAAATTAGTCATGTTCCCTTGTTCCCCCAAAACGCCTGGGAGGGGCTCAACAGTGTGAGGGTTCTTTCAGTTAAAGGAGCTCTGTCGCGCTGTTTAGTGGTCTCACTGTAGAATGCTAAAACTGAGATGTCCTTAAATCAATGAAAACCAAAAATAATAATGCAATTTGTTTATTGAAGACCATATTACTGCTCTGAGACTATTTACCGTCTTCTGTTGTTACGGATGGCAAGGATGGAAATGGATTGCATTTTGAAAAATTTGAACTACATTTTTCAAATTTTCGCACCTCATCTTGAAGACATGGTTAAAAATGCATTATTGATGACTCTTCCTGCAAAAAAAAAAACCGAAAAAAAAACGACAACAAAAACATTTCATAGCCTCCTAAATTTAATGTTTTGGGCACAAGTAAAGGTCTCAAGGCTCAGCGGCAAAAAACCATGACAGACGACCTATAGAGTTTATGAGCCGCTGCGAGACGGAAGCCACGGTTTATCGTGCTTATCCGAGAGGTGTCAAGGCCAACTATAGTAGAACCCGTCTACACAGTCGACACAAGGAGAGCGATCCCTTTGGCATCGTTAAGAGCCTGTTGACTTGTTCGCGAAGCATTAAGATTGTTCAAAATGATCATAGCAGGGTTTCCCAGCTCCTCCGGCACTGCGTCCGGTTCGTCACCAACCTGTTTGTCAAATTCAGCATTTTTCTTCGATCGTCTATTGAAACCTCTTAAACTCGACCTGGACAGGATGCTTAAGGATTCGCTGAAGTAACTTCGCGATCTTCGATTGCGGAATATCGCGAACGCCTTCCTGAAATTTTGACTCATGAAGCAGTAGAGGAGAGGATTAAGTGCACAGTTCGAGAAGGCAACCCAGTATATTATAGGATACACGACACGTGCAGTGTCCACAGCAGACAGGAAGTTTCTCTTGGCGAAGTACGAGATAGTTATCGTGTTCACTGGCGTCCAAGAGATTACAAAGCTTAGAATGATCGCCAGAGCAATCTTGGTGAGCCGCAGCTTTGAGTTGGAGGCGTGTTTGGTGGAGAGCGTCATGTTCCGGGTTTTATCGGCGCTTTTCCAGACTTTCCTTGCAATTTTATAGTAGACTAACGTCATGAACGCAATGGGCATGACATAAAACAAGGCTAGCGTGACTAAAGTGTAGACTTTCATCTGACTTTTGGGCCATGTTACAATACAGAACTCGATGTTATTTAGCGAGGGGTTCGGAAAAGATTTCTTGACGATGAACAGCGGCAATGCTAAGCAGGCAGCGACAATCCACGTAGCAACCATTGTTACCAAAGCTTTCTTGGGAGATAAGCGCAGGCGTCTTGAGAGACAAACAGATATATAACGCTCCACGGAGATGGCGGTGAGAATTAAGATGGAGGAGTAAGTTGCCAGGTAATAAGCAAACGAAACAAGCTTACACATGAAATCGCCAAACACCCAATGCCCAATGACATAGAGATCAACAGTTATGAACGGAATGTACAATAAAGCCATCACGATGTCGGCGACACACAGGTTTAGCAGAAACGTACTGGTCGGTGTACGCACGTTCTGGACAGTTGATATCACGATTATCACGATGCCATTGGCTGGGATGGCTAAGCAAAATATCAGCGCGTTAGCGAGGACGATGATGACTTTTTCGGGCGTGCTGTAAGCAAAAGGATTGCTCGTGGTATTAAACGAGGATGAATCGTTGAAAGCCATGAATTTCTATGCCTTTAACTTGTTGTCGTTCTTGTTGTACTTCTTCCTTACCTTCTGCCTTTTTTCTTAGAGTATTCTTTGAAAAATTACATTGGTAAATGCAGGTATGCAGTTATCACTTATCGCAATTTTTGGAGTTGCTGTTGTCCCGGCTACTGGCTGGTGGCTACGATTTCTCCAATTGCTTTCGTTTGCTTTCAATCGACACAAAACAGCGAGGTGATGTCGTCCTGGTCTAGCAAAAAAGGCGTCAATTCTGGACCATACAATATCGGAGCGATGAAATGTTCTCTTGGTTTCTCAGGTTGGTCGACCTCGTTTTAATCCAGTTCTTGACAAAGATTTTAGAAATGCTCCTTTTCAATCCTCGATAGCACCTCTTCAGTTCCCTCAGTTCTTGAAGAGAAACTGCTCTTGTCAAAATAACATATCCGGTTCGATATTTCCTTGCACTGTGTAAACCCTAATTTGTTGCCATCCTTTACTGTTCTCGCTTATACAGGAACCTTTGGATTGTGTTGCGTTGCAACAGTTCGGCAAAACTTACAATTGTTTTTCGATGTGTTTGGCCGATGAAGAAGAGAACTCTATCATGTAGCTTATTTATTCGTGGCTTGATAAACACACGAAATACGACGCACGTTCCATTCAAGAAAGGAATCTAAATAATATTAGTTGAATCAACGATCAATCGTCTCTTCCGGCAAAGGTTATTGCTTAACTTGTGACGTCAATATGTGCTTACTTCGATACTTGCGAGCTACTCTCTTGGACATTCCTTTCATTTGTTGAATTCTTCAGTTGCGGCAGTCGAACTTCACCACTTGTCGGTGATGTATCCTGGTGAAGAAATACGGAAAAGTAAAAAATGAAGTCAGCCTTGACTTCCATGCATGTCATGCGTTCAACCTCTCAGTATCTTTCACTTCACGTTTTATATTAGGGCCAAACCATCCTTTTACCTGAGCCGGCCATGCTTGAATACGAACCAAAGCAAAGAGGATCTCGGAACTAAGTTTAACTTGCCATTAGTGTAGTTATTACAGTAACTCTGATCTGCACTCAATTTGGGGAGCTTTACTGCATCTAATATGCAAACCAAACACGGCTGTAATGACTTACACACTTAATACCGCCATACTTGCCAAGATGTCTCCTTGAAAACAGAGTTTTCAAAGTTAATAACCGTCACACCACAATCTTCCAAACGACACCCACGCAACTAATCCTATGCAAAACACCATCTTTTTATCCCCACAGGATGTTAATTCCTTGGGAAACATGCCCCCGATGATGCAATTTGTTCACTACTTATGTTTTGCAAAGAGTTATTGACTTTAGAACTGTTTTCAAATGAATACAACAGTTTGGACACTTAACAATGATTTGCATGAGGAAAGAAAGCTGCCATCACGGTATCTCTACTTCGTCGAATCTTTTAACTGCTACTTTGGATTCTTGTTAGCCTTCACAAAAGAACTCACCGTCGACGAGTTTATCAAAGATAACACTTCAACTTGAAGATAAGAATTACAAGCCAGGGGACGTCCTGTGTTTTGATTAGCAACTAGATTCTTCCAAGTGGAATTACAAGAAACATGCCTTGAAAAGAAAGGAGATTTTGACACAGTTTTGATTTGACTGTGTCAGTTTGTAGGTTATCACACAATTTCGAGTGAAGTTTGGAATAGGTAAGCAAGAATAGTTTTTTTCTAAAGACTGACAAAATTGCACGAGCCCGTGGGATGATTGCAATTTGTGGTCTTTGGAAAAATTCACGAGTAATTGTTTTGTCAAAATTGTACGAGAACAATCAAGTGATTACTTATTAATAATATCCGTGAAAAAAAATTGCGCGATAGGTGACTCGTAGTCCTCGAGGTGTATTTGTTGATTTTGGCACAGAATCCTTCGAGCAAATTATTCAGCACCACCGGTGGCGCTCGTAATTTTAAATTTCCTTGGCAATTTCCCCTCTCCAAACACCGTGTTTGCCAAACCGACAACCAAAAAGCAGTGCCTTTTGCTATGTTTTCATTTTTGCACCGAATCATCTATTTCCTGTACCGTGTTAGCTGAAAACTGCATTTCTCTTAGCCAATAAGAATCAAGTTTTTCATGTATCTTATGAATGAACTTACACATAAACTCTGCATTGGCTCCAAAGTTAAAGTTCCATATGAGACTGCCTGTGAGTTGTCAGATGACATAAAAGATTGTATTTTGCGAGAACTTGGAAAACCGTCGGACTGGATGAAAGAACCGGGGTTTAATCGAGCAAACTAGGCTAGAATTCGTGGCAAAACGACAAAAATATACTTCATTGCCAATTTGAAAATGGCAAGATGATTGTGATTCTTGCTTCAACCAGTATGAATTTGTGACTATCTCAAAAGCAGCCGTTGCTGTGCAAACAAAGGGTGTTTGAAAGATGTTTTACGATTTTTGTTGTACCAGATTTGTTTAAACAATCGAGAAAATACAAAAAAGCAGGACCGCATACGTACATGTGTCTGCCGCTGCAAAGCTTTAAACACAGGCTAAAATTCTTTAAAAATCTTATAGCAATTTGTGTTGCTATGTTTCCAACGCAATTTGGTTTGTGTCAAAAGCGAGTCGCGTGGTCTAATCATGAAAGCGACACCGTAATGCGATATTCAAAGGCAGTTGAGAAAATGGAGCGGTCAGTGAGCCCTCCCGATGACTTTTTTTTTTTTTACCCTTCGGGCAAACTTTGGCAATAAATATGTTACATAATAAAAACTGTTACCTCTTTAGGCTGGTTGAAGAAGCAAAATAATACCTTTCGTTTGTGATCCACTATCAAGAGCGACCACTTCTGGTAAGCGTTAAAATGAAGGCAAGTGCATCGACCACAACTGACTCAGAACGTGCAGTGAAAATA
>BLFK01000187.1:375676-397512 GCA_014634185.1 Astreopora myriophthalma
GCAACAGAACAAGGAAAGGTGTTACGGTCACCTACTTTCTCGAACAATATTCACATAATTCTTAATTTTAACAGCGATAGCTTTCTTGCTTGTTTGCAAATTTAGAAAAGAAAAAACGAAACAAAACAAAATTAAAAAGCAAAATTAATTAAGCTGTTGAACAGATGGAGGCGTATCATGCTAGCCTTTTTCTGCTCCGTTCACGCGGGACGTTTATCTGCCGAGACTCGTTTCGACTACTTCTCAAAGAACCGAACCAAACAATGAATTCTTAACTTTGACGCTCACCTCACAAGTGTTTCCAATAGCGAAAAGAAAGTATCGCTTAAAGGTCCTTAAAAACACATCCTTGGGGGCGAATTCTATAAGCCAGAAACACTCTATCTTTTAGTCGCAATCACACGCGAATGAACTGAAGAATTGTTCTCAACGACGAAAAAAACATTTCATTCGAGCTACCAGCTCATTTGATAATTGATTTCTGGACGACAGTGCAAACATTTCGGTCGAACATGACAGGATGTTGTTATACGTCCAACAGTAAAATAATTTATGGTGGTTCATCAAGTCGTATGTCAGTCATATTCACCGAGTTCACTCAGCTGTTGAGTTTACTTTAGGGGCTTACAAGACAAAAGCAAAAGCAAATAAAAATGTAAATATATAATACGGGACACATCAGAAGCGCCGAAGGCGCGAGTTTCTGAGGGGGTCCGGAGCGTACTCTCCCGGGAGATTTTGTAATATATATGGTCAGAAATAGCATTTCCAGCCTTCTAGAAATAGTTTCCAGCAATTTTTAACTGACTAAAACGTGAAATTTTTCCGTATTGCCTTTGCCTCAGATTAATTACAGTGTGAAATAGAGGATGTAAAAATCAAAGTGGCTCAAGAATCTTCAAAGGAAAACCATTTTTATACCCACGAAATGTATGTATTTGCCCCCCTGGGCATCCCATGATATCTTTCGCAGAACAACAGCATTCAAGATGACCACCGTATTGGTAAAGAGGTCTGTTTCCTTAGTTTGTCCTCTAGTCCTCGCTGGTAAGCTGAATATTAATATACCGCTTTGATTATTCCTCATATAATGACCAAAACGTTGTATCATGAAGGCTCCGAGAGGTAACTGTTATGGTTTCCCTGGCAATTTCCATATTTGGGTATTGCATGCGTGCGCACAGGTAAATAAAAGATACTCGGAAATAAACCGCCATATTGACTGGTTCTTGTCGAAACCGAAGTCAAGACATGACAGTAACATAACATTGATAAAAAATCTATTTGTCAATAGGCCTTGGCAAAATATTCAATTCTATGTTAACTAGGATCAAAAACTGAAAATTCTCCTACAAGTCCTGTATGGCACTCAGGAATCCCTTCCTTAACAGACAAGAAACAGAAAATCACTTTTTAGTGGGAGTTGAATTTGTTGTACGTTCCTCTCCTTTAATCACACCGTGCCGCGTATTCACGATCGACTTCTTAAAGCCGGCCTTTGGCTCAAGACAAAGCATAATTATATTTAGCTTGGAATCTTGGAGAAATATTTTCTTTCAGCATCTGTGGTACGTTTTGAAATTAAGATAACATGGACCCAACGTTGAATACATCGGGGAGCGGGGAGCGGGGAGCGGGGAGCGGGGTTAGCGCAGTGGTGAGAGCACTCGCCTTCCACCAATGTGGCCCGGGTTCGATTCCCGGTCTCGGCGTCATATGTGGGCTGAGTTTGTTGGTTTCTCTACTCTGCTTCGAGAGGTTTTTCTCTGGGTTCTCCGGTTTTCCCCTCTCCACAAAAGTCAACATTTGATTTGATTTGTTCTGATTTCAGTTGATCTGTAGTCTCGCCCGTTAGCAGGGCACTCGTGTTCAGCTAAATAACCTGAGACTTAAATAAAGTGATTATTATTATTATTGGCATATATTATTGACTTACTGACTAAATCTGGCCAAAGTGACGATTTATTGGGTATTACTATGTATTTAAGCAAGAGTAATTAACACTTTCCAGATGTTAACAATCACACGACAATGAAGCCGAAAAGATAAAAAAACAGAGGCAGGTCGCGAATGTCATCTGCGCAACACTATCGAAGAAAGAGCAATATACTGAGCCCTCCCAGGTGTTTTGGGGAACAAGGGAACGTGACTAATTTAAACTGGGGAACAAGGGAACACAAACCATTTTAGGGATCAAAAAGCTGGATAAAAGTTCGAAATTAATTTCGGGGGCAAGGGAACACAAGCAAACCTTTAAAGGGAACAAGGAAACAAGGACGCTCCCCAACCCCTCCCCCCTTCCCACACACACCTAGGGGAGGCTCCATACTTAAGTTATCACGGTTTTAAGCCCCCATCTTGACGGGTGGGCAAAGCGTAAAGAATTCACAAGGTTTGTATGGAGACCGATGTCAAATAATTTTGGTAAAACGTTATCTCCGACAAATGTATGAATTGCGAACCGAAGGTACCAGGCAAAGAAATATTGACCAATTTTGAGGGAATAGCCTTAGCCAGACGTTACCCTGTAACGTTTTCAATTTTTCCAAATATTTTGTCTGGAAGTTTCGCCGGAAATTTTCAGGCTACGGGAAAACTGTGCGGGAGAATTAAAGACAAATGTATGGAAAATGTAAAACGCTACCGGGCAACTTCTTCCCAAGGTTCGTCCCCAAAATTGGTCATTATAACCTATTGCCCAGTACCCGGTTCGAAATTCATAAAAATTTCTCCGCTAACGTTTTACCAAAATTATTTGTCGTCGGATTCCCATGCAAACGCTTTTTTTTGTTGTTTGTTTGGTTTTAATTGATTTGTCGTCAATCTCCAATCTCTGCGGCTTTCTGATGGAGTTTTTAGAAGATGGCAAATCCAAGATGGCCGACCAGTGAAAATCCATGTCACGTGATATTATAATAAGGAAAGAGTTTTATCGTTATGTCACAATATATCACGGTGTAGAGCAGGGAAAGTCATTGCTACGCTGGTAAAAGACCTGCTAGGCGGAGGCCGGAAAATCAGTACTCTGAGCCAAGCACGCTAAAAATCTCCGCAAGATGTATGCGGCGGTCGAGACTGCCGTTTTCTGGATAGTGACCGCATTCGCTCTCCTTGCGGAAATGTTGGAGGGCTTTATCAAGATTGCCCTTCATGCAGCCTCGAGATCGAGCTATTATGGGTATAACTGTACTCCGTTTCTGACCAAATATTTGGGGGGCTTTTCTGCTACAGTAGAGAAAGTTCAATAGCCTAGTCCTTATATCGGTCAGCCTTTTCTCTGTACTTATCCTTTATGTTAGCATTACATGACACAGCGATATCCAATATTATTACTAATTCTTGTTATTATTACTATTATTATTACTGCCGTGAAAGGCTAAAAAGCCCTGTTTACCCTCCCGTTTCTTAATTTTGTGCTGAAAGACCGGTGATTTATCAAGCTTCGTTTCACAACAAACGACAACAACGCTAAAGGAGAAAAGCTATCGTATTATGAAAATTATGGGTTGACGCACACGACGAATCGCACTGGTCGTCGAGAAAAATCAAAATGAACTAAAGTTCATGCTAAAACAGTAGTCTGGTACTTTTTGAGGATACCACTGGTGCTAGCCACAGTTTTCGACAGAATTCACACCGTAACACTGAGTTACAAGGTACCAAAATGCAGTTGACTTTGTACAAGCAATACTTACTTTAGTGTACTATCCACACCTGTTCCCATTAAACTCGCTACTGATCTAAGAGTAGTGATTAACGCTGTGATGCGAACAGGTCAAGACCACTGCGAAGAAACTCTGCATCTGTTTGCAGACTTTACGATGAGATCCAAGCTTCAACAAAACCAAATTGACGCAAATCCACAACGTGATCGATATATATATATATATATATCATTCCTGAGATGTCATTGCAACGTATTAAACGTTATCAGTTCAGTTAGGGCTTGCGTTTTATCCACTTCAGCTGCAATTAGCAAAATGGAACTGAAACGCTCATACTTCAACAAAAAAGCTCAAGATCATGATTTGAAATGTCTATCTTTCACCGTCATCTGTCGCAATCACACAGGCTGACGGCAAAGTGAGCTACCTTTAAAATATCATGATGACAAATAGCAACCAGAAAAGAAAATTTAATAAAACGTTTCGCATGGCTTACTACGAGGCAAAATTAAATGGTTTGCAATTAAATTTTATTTCATTTTAGCTAGATTTAGATTATCCGTAGCCAACAAATAGGTTTTCGACTTCATTTTTAATTGGTAAGTTGAAGACATAACTCATTTTATCGCCCACGACGATCGAAAAACCAGCCTATAATGCTCGTTCAAATGTGTTTTACACGACATACTGCATGCAGTGCTTTGATTATAGGGCGACAAAATGGAGAGAGGCAGTCGCATTAACGAGCAAGTTTAATTATCTTCCTCCGTTTCCGGCCCTGTCTTTGTTCGCGGAGTTTCTTAATCAACATCATTCCAAAATGCCCTGAAGCCAACGTGGTATTTTTGCAAAACACACATAATGAGAAAAAATACGAAAGAATTATCAAAAATACAGATAACGTCCAGACAAAATCTTAACATAACATACACTTAAATTGGACAGAAAAAAAGGAATGACTTCCACGATAAAATGAGTCACACGCAGTGATATTTGATTGATCTATGTAGGGGTCTAAGCACAGCCAACGACAATTTAACGACATTTTGATTGCGATTCATGAAATTCTGTCTCTGACATATTAATTCATTAAAAACTAGCCGATTTTAGAACAAAATTCAACAATTTTGATTGGCCCGTGCAACTACAGTACATCAGACATGATTAAAAGCTCAGTCATTGGGTAATGCAATCCTTGTGCTTTGATTGGTTTAGCCATCATGGTATCTGAGCCAATATGACATGTTGTACAAATATGGTATCTGCACGTGTCCTGTACACTTTTTTGAGTTTAAATTCGAAAAAAAAAACGGAATTATTTATCGAAAATTTTTGGGCATTTTTAGTAAAAATATTATTCCACTTCTCCTTGCTGGAGAGGAGATCATTACAGCCAAAGGGCGTAAAACGCACCCTCGTGGAATAATTGTTTGGGATCAGGAGCCGATTAGTTGGAGCCCCCATCTCCCATACAAGCCCTCAGAGTCAACCCTATCCCGTTTAGTTTTATTTATAGAAACAGTTTTCGCGGAATATTTGTCACCTTATTAGTAATAACCAATCAGAGCAGAGCTATGACCATGCTTCATTCACATACATGCTTTCACGCGTCTAAACAAAAATGGCGGAAAGCGTGGGATATGCGGACGTCCTAGGAAAAACAGTTTCGCGGGAAAGGCTGTTCTAAAAATAAATCTAAACGGAAAGGGTTGACTCAAGGGTACAGAACATATGGAGGCTCCAGCTAATCGGCTCCTGTAGGGATCTAAAGCAAGCACGACGGCAACAGCTACGATAACGCCATCTGGAAACCGGGTGTAAAGCAATTACTAACTGTCCAGGAGCAGAATTGGTATGAAGGCCGTTAAAGTTAAGAAGAAGGATGAAAAATTTATCTTTCTGCATTCACGTCCCACACAAAACTTCAAATTTGGTCATTTGGTCATTTAACGTCGTTGTCCGGGCCGGACATGTAAAGCGGCGAGATGAGTCCAACTCGGTAAACGTTCTTTAAACACAACGAATTTAATGCGAACAAATTCGACCTTTCGTCAAGAGTTTTACCTTTGTAGCAAGCCGGAGCCGGTGGAGCCGGGTAATAACCATATGACGAAAGGACGGCGTAATTAAGAGAAATGACAATCCAGCGTATATACACAAGCGCTTCTCCACGTGCGATCAAAGGAAAGAAAATCAAAAGCGAAAAACTACCGATGCATTGTGGTATACATATGTGAAAAATCTATAACCGCGGAGCGGACTAAAAAATGAACAACTTGTTGAGGAATAGCCTCAACAGTCGTTTAGCCGTGAACGACAAAGAAATGTACCAAAATGTAAAACGAACGTGCAAAGTGTGGGGAGCCATTGTTTTTGCTCATTAAACCTATTGTTTTGTCGCGTTCTCGTTATCGTCGACGTCCTCGTTGCTTAGGCTCCGAAGTGAGTTTTGGCGCAGACATCGAGTGCGAGTAGCAAGGGGTTTTTTTTCCGCGCCACATCTTGCGCATGCGTTCTTCAATGGTCAGGTGCTAGAGAGGTGCTAGACTCGTTCTCAAAGACATACTGTTCAGAAACCAATCGTGAAGAGAACGAATTCGTTGAGGTGGGTTAATTAGCAATCATTCCATGAGCTCACGTTGTATCCGAGATGGTAAAAAGCGAACGACGCGCGTATTGCCGAGTTGGCTATATCCAACCTCGTATTGCCTCAGACATCGTGTTTCGTTCGCGTATCAGTGACACTTGCACAGCAACATCCTTCTAAATTTTGCTTGTGTTTCTATTTCCCAGTTTTACATGGAGGAACAGAAGTGGAAACCTGGATACGAAGAAAGCTACCTACGGCTATAGCCGAGACGAGACTAATGCCCAGTCTTTTCTGCGCACGCACGAGACTGATCTGGAGTTCGACAGCTACAGCGGGAAGATCAGAGATCTAAAGAGCATGTGTCAAAAGTGACAGGTAATGCTCCTTACGACGTATTCATGTCAAAACGTATTACCGGTTCTTTTAAAGACAACCCTCTATCACGCACTTACGTATTCGTTAAGCTGGTTTGATCGCAACTATCCGGTTCAACTTCCGACTTGGCATGCGCTGTAGGAACATTTATTTCCCACATAGGTACCCGCAAAACGCGAAATGTGGTGGCCAATCGGATTTAGTGGCAGCTAAAGATTTCCGTGGAGGAGAACAAGTGAATGAGTCTATAGACCAATTTTTCGTCGCCCTGTCTCTCGGCGGTGCTCCTTATCTGAAGGAAACAAACTAAGGTACTTGGGAGGTACCCTCTCGGAATTTACTATTAGAGAACGATTTGCAATGAAGGAGCGGTTACTAAGTCGCTTGCGTGACCGCTGGCTTTATGGCTGGTCGTCTCAGGCATGATGACAGAGCTGAAAAGGTAGGGGTAATGGAAAGTTCGTGACAAATCTCCCTTCGCAGGGTGTAGACTTGGACATTTCCGTTGAGTGAGTGTTTGACAGAACCATCGGGCATATCGCTGGCTGAGTTTGATCTGGATTTAAGGATTTTAATTATATTTTTTGGCTCGATTTTTTGGTTCGCTGGGCGAATCGAAGACTGAGAAGGCTTGCTACCTTGCCTTTCTCTTAATGGTGCATTGGACTTCCTTGAGGTATACCTAGCGAAACAGTGGACAGAACGGCCAGCCTACCGAAAGGAGATCATAACTGAGGAGACAGCAAACTGGTTAGTGCAGAATCAGTGCTAGTTTCTCTTTTTACGCTGTCTGATATACGCTATACAAGCCCCCACGAATTCGACGCACAACATGGAGCCGGGACAGAGCTTGGACGGCCACTTATGGTACCCCATGGCGGCTTTCACAGAGAGTAACCTTAAAACGAGAAATGCCACTCTTATCCAGTGACGTAATAGTCATTCCCGTGCAACCTGAGTTGCTGCTTTCCTCGTAGATTTCTGGGAACGCTGGTGCCCATACCCCAAATAACTCCTTCACGTTGCGCACGAATGGCTTAAATAGAGGCTTGCCTCAGTTGAAGACCGCTGGCAGATACGAAGGCCCGCTGTGATCGATTAAAAGGTCGCCGGGATTCATTTTTGACTGACGGATCTAATTACTTGTTAATTGGCAAGCTGTATGGAATACGTCATACGTGAGCATTCAAAAGATGAAAAGTTATTGTCCTCGGCAGTTGCCTTGAAGAGGCAACAATAATAGCATGTAGTGATGGATTTTAATCTAAGAACAGCTGCAATGTTACGCTTTGTTAACTTTCTTTTGTACTTTGTTGTGATGTGAAGTTATCTCGGGTTTCTTTGCTCCCAGTGAAATGTGTCATGAGGTTTGTCTTGCCTTATTTCGTAATCAACCAGTACGAGAGTGCAAGGAAAAAAAAATTCCGACCCACGAATTTCTTCAAACAAATGAAGAATAAACACATTAATTGTAAATTGCGTCACTTTGTCTGGTTCGGTTGAGGCATTCCACATCTTAATTTCCAGGGCACCTCAGTTTTTGCAGCTTGTCAACTTACGTTTCGAAACAACTGAAGCGAAATGAAAACAAACGTTGGGCTTCAACAAGGCTTAATAACGCATAAACCAATTAAACGGAGGAGATGAACGGATGTTGTGAGCCACGTCGGTGGCAGAACACAGCATGCTCTTGCAAAATAGTGCGGTTTTGCATGCTTGAGGCTTACGAATTGATCTGATTTCAGACGTTTGCAGCAAACACTGGCTTAGTCTCGAATGGAAACAAAACCTGGTAACCAAGCTGGAACAGTCAAGCTTCAGGCATCTGTTCCACGATAATTGAGGTCAGTGACTGTCTTTTGTAGCAAACTGGCTGACGAAGCAACAAGTAAAACTGGACCCTGCTTTGATGCAAGTCTATCTAATATCGAAACTTGTTTTCACGGCGTGGACAAAAATTTTAAATCACGACTTTCAAATTAGGACTAAAGATGAACAATTTTGAAAATGGTGACCGGCGTTGATGCAAACTCAAGCCGACCATAATACAAGAAACAATGGCTTTTGTGGACAGCATCGCCACTCGCATAAATGGAAATAATGACGGTCGTGTTTTGAAGTTCCAAGGAGATTATGGTACACCCTAGGATGTACTGATAGTATTTAGCTCCAAATGCACCTTCGATTGGTATGGTTGAAAAAAGATTCAAATTGCAGTTCTTTCGAATGTCTCTTCACGGAATTGAAAATAGTTGGGTTCGTTTCTTCTTTACTGCTCTTTTGATCTGTCTCAAGCTGCGCTTGTTGTTTTGGCTTGCGAGAAGCAAAACGGTCGATAGATGTCAGTCTTGAAAAAGACGACACTTCGGCTTGTCTGGTCGTCGCGACAGCAAAGTCTGAGCTATAAATTAACACAAAAGGACATGATCAGCGCTCTAATTTTACAGAGAAAAAGGGCATTTGATTTTTCATGATCAAATGCATGTTATTATGCAGTAATTTACACACAATCACTACTATGCTGCAAACTTCGAATGACGGAGTAGCTGGCTCCTGGCTCCTTGTTTAGCCAAAAGCGATTGTAGGTAGGGTTTGCAGCTGAAATCCTGCGGTATACTCATCCGATTGAACCAGTACAAGCTTTTGCACTTTCCTTTTCTATTTACGTTCTCTTCTGCACTGACTGACTCCAATTACGACAGACAGGCCTTTCTTTGGGTTTGAATCGAGAAACACCTGAATTACTGTGAACAGTTCTTATCTGAAGGCGTGACACTTTCAGCTCGCGACTTTTGGTCAAATCTAATGACTTCACCATTCAGTGTAAGCTTTTGTCACTGGCGCTTTCTGGTGGCACTATCTTTTAATTCTGTACCAGGTTGATGTACAATTTGTTCACGGAATGCTAATGTACGACCACTTAGATAAAAGCCTTAAGTTGGCCTTGAAGACAATTTTTCGAGTGCCACCACACAAATTATAGTGGTCGTGGATTTTTTGTTTTGAAGGACACTTCATTTTCTTTAGGATCTTAAAAATCGCTGTTGAACATTGCAAGCGAATTACGCTCTAATGGAACTTGCCGATGTGGTTTATTCGCGGCAAAAATCTTATGTTCGCGCGGCTGGAGTATTTGCACTAAACCCACGTGGAATTTAATTTGATAGTCAGTAGCCGCCAAGAAAAATTGAGCCCTGCTAGCTCGGCAATTCACGTTACTGCGGGAATATAACTTGAAATGGAAGGATACTTCCCTAGTTGGTTTGAATAGTGTAGAGTATATTTTATCTCGCACATTGTTCGTTAAGCGAAAATGTGTTGATTTACATTCTCAAGCAGATGAAGGACCAAGTATTTTCGTACAGATGTAAGGCAAAACTTAATGAGTTGTAGCTCTTGTGCTAGTTTTCGTTTCTAGCAAAGAAAAGTCCGCAGGATGATAACGTAAATGTTCCTCGTACGTTTCTTTTTTTCATAGAAGTAGTAACTTGCTCACAAGATGCATTCCTCTGAATCAAAGCGGAAGACACTTGCGTAATTGATAGTTTCTTACATGGGCTATTCTCCGATCTTTATAATGCGCCTACCCAATCATGTAAAACCATAAGTTCGTTGGTAAAACCGCAAAATTGATCAGCAAGACAAGGATTACAGTTATTAAATTACTCGTTACAAGGACGCAGGACTTTGACTATAGTTTTTAGAAAAGTAAAAAGGAAAACATGCAAACAATCACGACCTCAGGCTCATTTACAAACTAACAGCATGGCTTGAATTTCGTCGTTCTCATGCAAGAGAGGTTTCATTAATTCGGAGATACGAATTGAGAACCACGAAATGATGGTTTCCATTGAAAGACGGGACTGAAAAAAGGTGATATATATATATAGGAAGAGAGAGAGAGAGAGAGAGAGAGAGAGAGAGAGAGAGAGAGTTAGACCTTATACGCGCGCTCTGTTTGAATTTCAGGCTCCTCACCTTTCATTTAATACAAGGTGAATGATGTTAGCTATAACCAGTTGCGATGATTGTATTTCATTGTGGTGGGTTTCAGAAGATTGAATTCAGTACCATGGATATAAAACGTGATATTTCTGCTGGAAGATTGAATCAAATACCATGCGGCTATATAATGTGACGTCCAAACTAGGAAATGGGGAATAAACTATTATTCCAAGTCACAGTGAGTCGGGTATTCGTCCGTGGCAGTTACAGGCGAGTCAACAGCCCATCATGATTCGATAGCCCGACTCAAGATTCAAGACTTTGTTGCGAAGAAATTTTTAACTTCGGCTTGTGTATGACGATGGAACGCACATCAGGGAATATGATTCCAACAAAAGTTATCTCGTACAAACTTAAACACGGGAGTTTTATTTCTTTTCACAACGAACATCATAGGCTGAATGACAACGAGGAAGCACGAAAGGACTCAGTACCCACTGCAGCGGCATTTTTACAAACTACCAAGCTTAAGCTTTCAAATATAATGTCAGTTGTTGTTCTTACTCGTGAGTTTTTAAGAGAGCATGTCCTTTATGCGGCTTAATTAAAGCTAGCTGATATTTCATTTATACCCTAAGAAGTTTATCTAGGGACCAGAAAGTTGACATCTGCATGGTTGTGTTCACAATGGATACGTCTAACGTTTGCAGCGTACAGTGAAGGGACGTGGAGGCACGTCGAATCTATTGGCTTATGCACCATTTGAATGATATTTTCAATTCTGATCAAGGATGTCTCCACTCGTTTTCTAGAAGATATACACGTAATCAGATCTGCGCGCCTTCTGAAGACTGGCTAGAAAGAGGTCAAGGGTACAAAAGTACGAGTGACTTGTAAAGATTCTGATTTCTTTCCTCGTACACGAAAACTCGATCGAGTAAACAATACTCAAACTCGACGATTTAACATACGCTGTTCAAGCTCGCTGTAGATTCGGTGCCATTTGAATTCGTGCTCCAGTTGTCGGTGTGTAGACTTTGCGTTGAACTCAAATGATACATTCTAGCGTTATGCCGCTCGAGTCTTTTGTATTAGGGAGTGGAAATGTTTGACTGGAGTTACAAGAGTCACCTCCCAAAGCAGTGCCGTCATTGAGCTATTAAGGTGTTCTTTGAACAGTAACTATCCCAATGTAAAGGATAGTTTGCGTCCTGTATCATATGAATATCATATCATATGCTAATATTTATTTGTCGAAATTTGCCGGCCAAGTAAAACTTTGAGTTCCCTTGAAATACTGTAGTACTTCGCGTAAGTTACAAGACTACTGACCAAATTTAGAGCAACTTTAACGATAACTGTTTTGTTTAATTTATTTTCAGTCTTGCGATGACTTGGTGCAAAGTAAGTCACCATTTAAAGACACTGTTGATAATTGAACACATCAATAAGATTCTTTTTTGCGGCCCATAGTAACATGGCTGGCACGAACTAAAAGAGAAGCCACATTTCATAAGGACAATGGCATTAGAACAAAGAGGTTCCACGCGTTTTTGCCCTCCGCCAAAGTATGCAGCTACGTATGTTCTAAGGAATAAAAAGACCTCTTTTCCCTGAACAAAAGAAAACCAATTTAAAAGGACTGTTAAACAGATTCCAAAAAGACCGTTTCGGGCTTCAACCTTGTCCTTTTTTATCTCTGTCCAGTTTTCTTTCCCATTCCCATTTAGATAATTAAGGGATTATCTTTGGTAATCCACCTTTTTAAATAAACAATTCCGTGTCCAATTGTTTAATTGAAGCTCATTTCTCTCTCAGTACTTGAGAAAATACCACAAAGGATTTAATATTACCTTGGATACAAAAACTTTGCCTCACGTAACCTTTATTTTGACTCTCTCATCTGTCGAGAATGAGCGTTAGAACGTAGACATCGTCCTGCTCTGTGACATCTAGCACACGAAACAAAACAAAGATCAAAGATTAATCCGAGAAAAGAAATCCTTCTTAATTGTAGATGCTGAATTCATTGAAAAGCATGGCCGGGGCTAACTCATTTTGGTTAACATTAGAGGTCTACGTGGAATGAATCCGTGTGGACTGAGGAATTTCGTTAATTAATCGCTTCTCAGTCTTCTGATCTGCCAACCATCAAAGCCAGTAGCTCTTCAATATTCAAGCCCTCAGCACCATTAAAAACCATGTGTTACCTTTAACTCTCTATTATGGGCGTGATCTAGCAGATGGGTCTTTTTAAAGAGACAGCATTTCGCACGGGGCAAGTGCTTATTTCGGGAGATTTTCCCAGCAGGAGCGACTTTTGCCTTGGCCTAGATAGTTCTAAAGTCTTCGAGGCAAACAAAAGGCGTAATCACAAGTTTAAATACTTTAAAGGGCCCCACATGTAAGCAAAAAAGTGTGCACCTTACGTGGACTGTTGTCATGCAACGCCAGTTGGAAATTGGCGTGGAGTTTTTATTTTAAAAAGAACAGCAGATTACGTCGGCATTGACAATACAGAAGTAATAAAGCGAACAGATTACATGACTTCGCGCCGAGAAAATCAAAGGACGACATCAGCGGGGAAGGCATTGTTCTTTTCCAAAGCAAACTATCGTAGATTGAAATAGATTGAAATTACTCAAGTATGGGAACAAACGTGAGTCTGTATTTTGTGTCACACAGCAGGTCTTTAAAAATGCTTTGCCTCTTTGGGACCCCTTCCAGCACCGTTGCACCGACTTTCAAAGGAAGATCCTAACATGTTAATACTGAAAGAGTGACAAATAAGCGTTTCGGCGTCTTGCACGAGGGAGATTAAAGGCGCGGTCGTCATGCCTGGTTTGAGAAGGAGAAAAGCAAGCGCGTGGTAGAATGATAAAAACAGGAGCAGTAGTTCGGAGAAGTCGAGAGTTTCAGTTTAGCCTTTGAACGGACGAAGGAGTGATCAAATAGGTTTAACCGAAAATAAACTAAGTTTGTCGAATTCTCGTTTCAAGATGTGAAACTAAAGAGTTTCTCGAGAGAAATTTCGTCAGAAATTAAAGAAATTGCCACGTGACAAAGACATCCTGTTTATCTACACACATAGCGGCCTGCCACCCAATGAACGAAACATGTGACTATGGCTTCGTGAAGTTTATTTTTAGGGGAGAAATTTCGTTGAATCAACCTTTCATGTACATGGATATTATTTCTATGTTTCGTTTCTTCCTTTTCAGTGTTTTATTGATAAATAAGGAATACCTTTAGTTTTAAGGCTCTTCAAAGGCGTGGATACCCTAGCCCTATCAGCTTTGTTACTCGACACCGCCCAGCATGTACGCAGTCGTAACACGAATATACACCTTGAGTTAAAGTTTTTAAGCATCTGTCGTTTGCTTGTGGAGGATTATCCAAATCTGAGAGCAAGAGATGGATCAGCAGGATTCACGCCCACCTGTTACAACGCAGCGAGGCTTTGAAGGGGAAAAACACGCCTGCCTTTAAAAATCCTCTCTTTAAATGAAACGCATGTGGCCATTATGTGTCTGTCATATGCTACTCACATGGTTTGTAAAAAAAAAAATGTACTGCTTATCGCTTGTGAAAGAACAAATGGCCTACTCGCCCAAAATGAAATACAACGAATTTCTGAATAAAATAGCATTCCTATGTAAATTATTTTTAAGTGCGATGAAGCACTGAGACCTCTGAAGTAGATTGCCGAACTCCTCAAGGGTGATCTTTCCAGTGAAAGTCATCGATTTTCGCAAACAAACAAAAAAAAACAACAACAATAGAATGGAAGCCTTTTTCAAGGCCTCCCTTGTTAAATGACACAGAATTAACATTCCCTAATAAACACTGAAATCAAACCAAACGGGAATCTGTCAAGACAAGGAAAGACAACGAAAGCCAGTGAGCCAGTGAGTGAGATACAGTAACCATGATATTTTTTTACCCGGCGTTTTATTGGCGTGCTTGTCTGTTTTCAGAACTGTAGTCGTGTACACTGGCTCTGTTAATTAGCATATTACACTTCTGGACAGTTCTCAACCCTTTCCAATCAGATGTTTTGAGTCAGAGGCACCGATAAGAACTGCCTGAGGTAGGTGCTGTCATGCACCCTGGTCTAGCCTGCTTTTGCACAGGTAACTTTCCAGGCAGGCGCACTAAGCGTTGACTTTATCAAAGATGGAACGTTTGAAAGTCACGAGCCTCTGCATGACCTCACTTAGGATGCGTTTAGACAAGTCATATATGCCGGAAAAGACTTACTATTCCCCCTTTGACTCATACGGATAAAGCCAGTTGTTAACAGTCTAGGTACTACCACTAACTTCTGCTCAAGTGTCCTCCGTACAATGCCTCTTCTAAGAAGAGCTATTAAACAAATGTGTTACCGTTTACAGATTACTTGGGTCGAATTCGACTGGACCCACTCTACTCTAGGCCCTTTCCTATCGGCCAAAAGTCAGTCTGAGTTTTTCTCTGATTTAAAAAGAACTTTTAATACACGGGACTTCTAACATCTGATCTGATTAGAGTATAGTGTGCATAACACGGCCTTCTAGCTATTTCTAGGTTAAACGCAAACTAGTCCGGCTCTATCTTAGCCCCATTTCATTGCTGTGTGCTCTAATTTGACCAGAGAGTTACTGCTTCTGCCGTTGTTCAGAAAGACTTAGAACCGTGACAGCGTTTTAGCTCTACACCTCTCTCTGCGCATGATTTCTGGTCCCGTGTAATTAGTCTCGGAACCGCTCCCATCTTGTTTAATTAATCAACAAGCAGGGTCAAACTGTACAGCTAAAACGGCTGTTTCATAACACACTTCAATCCTCAGCGTTTCTCTTCACTGAAACGCCCTTAGGCGATAAAAAGGCGAATCACAGAAAAATGCACAGAGAAGAGAGCGTGCTTCGGCTATTTCGATTTCATTTTGTATTTCAATTTGACACTAATCACATAATGAAAAATCGTCATTGCGGTCAGATGAAGTCGACAGTTTTGCCACAAGGATCGGACTGTTTTGAGAACGGTATTAAAAATAAAAGCCGACAGCTCTGCAATTGCAAAGATGTGAATTCTTTTAAAAAAGTGTCAAAATTTTCGCAGGTCTGGTAATGCAACCCGAAAACTGAATGAAAGGTCGCCGTGAGACAATTACTTTTGTGATAATGGCACTAGAAGTCACTGCTAATGGCATCAGATGTCATGGCTAATGGCCATTAAATATTAGAAGGTAATTGATAGGCACAACTTTTGTGTCAATTAACTCCACGTGTTAGGATCATGAGAGGGAAAAAGTTGCCAAGGTCTTAAGTCCATTTTTTGAAAAACGCATCTTTATGTGGGTCCATAAGCTACATAAAGGTAACCATGTTACATATTGACAAATGATGATATATTGGACGGGGAAATAAACTTTACTTTTTCATACGATATCTTAATCATTCAGCAATCTTTAGATCGATCTTTGCCACAATACTCAAAGACCACAAAGTAATGTGGAGAAATAATAACTGAACAAAAGAGATCGGTGCTCGGTCACACCTTCAAAATTTATGGGCAAAAACCCAGATGGACTTTGCTGCACTGACAAGATCACCCAATCCCTGCCAAATGGTCTGCCCAATGACTTAGCTGGCAAGAAATCTGTGACGGGATAACGTTGGAAAATGGTACAGTTGAGGTAAATGGAATCAATCTTTTTGGTGTTTACTGGAAACACTAAGTAATGAGATGGGATTTGATTTTCCGTGTTGTTACGCTGGTGTGTACTTTGAAGAACAAAACTCCCTTTGTTGTGGGTGAGTTTTTGACGATCTAAATCTAGCGAACCGATTCATGAGAAAACGAATCGAGAGCACATCACGAAAGATAGGGCAGGACGGCTTCTTGTGGTCACTTTCAACGGTGAAATCAAGTTATCCAGTGATGGTCTGTTCCTTGGACATATTTCGATTAAAATAACACATGCTAGCGTTTACTTAATAAACTGAACAGAGTGTGAAAATTAGGTTGCTTAAGGTCGCTGTATTTCAAAACAAAAGACTATCCTATTTTGTCCAAAAAAAGTTTGGGTATTGTTATGTGAAAAAAGGGGCTCTCACTTTACCCTTTATCTAAAGTGTATTATTTACCCTGATTACGATCAGATAACATTTTGAAAAAATTCTGATAAGTTAAAAGTCAGAAAACCGCACTGCAGTTTTTCATCCCTAAATTGTCCTGGACGATGTTCAAAAATTATATAACTCAGATATCATCAAAGAAGGAAAATTTTCAATAATCATTTAAGGACTGAGGTATGAGTTAATAAAGTTCCTTAATCGGGTTTCGGCGATAGGAAGTTTACTTAAACTTAAAAACAAGGTTCTGCAATGTGCCTCTTACAATATTCATTCTCGATATCTGTGAAACTAATTTGTGTGAAAGGGCGCTGCAAAGAAGCCACTGTATCCACTTAAACTACAGCTGAAGTTCTCAATTTGTTCCACACATTCGTATCTGTTAGAGCACAACATTTCGGAGAGATCTCGTATATAATCCTGTGCAAGCCTCAGCAATTCTAATTTCGTCAGCTTGCGCTTGGTGTTCGTGTTGGGTATGACTCTCCTTAAAGCCTCCATCGCGTCGTTAATGGCTTGGATTCGTCGGCGTTCGCGATTGTTGGCTCGGATTCGTCGCAGTCGAGGATCAAGCGGAAAACTCCTTGTTGACTTCCTCGGGGAGTTGTCCGAAGCTCCCGTCTGGTAAAAACGCTCTTTATTGCAACTTGCAAAGGAAGAGCCTCCAGATATGTCGTGATTCTCTGATTTCAGTGACGTCCCGTTTCCCCCGTCAAAATGCCACTGTCTTTGCATTGCGATTTCCTTTTCCATGGCAAATTGGGAAATTTCTTTCATCTGAGGTCTAGACAGACAGATCTTTACCTGTTAAATGCACGGAGAAATCTCAACCTATTAAAAAAAAAATTCTTCAATAAGGCTCTTTAAAGTGTAAAAGAGGGGCATGGCTCAGTGAAAAACATGCAAAGCCGAGTTTGGAATTGATCTTTAAGGTGGAAATATTGTAAGCCTGGAGTTGCTGAGTAAAAAACAAATAATGGTAAGCAAATAAATTTTAAAAGCAAACAAAGTACGACTTACCCTAATTTTCTAGTCAAATGGGTAGTGAAGTTTCACCTTGTTAAATGACCGCAAATATTTGGGTAGCGTATTTAAAGTTCAAACGCTGAGGCCTTACAAACCAGTTTTTCACTCCTGATTCCTATTTATGGCGAATGGACAAAAACGGCCTCGCGCTGCCAATCAGAAATCTTTCTTTATTTACAACTCATTTCTAAGACACCGACTCTGTGAAGACTAAAGAATGAACTTTGGGCCATAGCACTTTACGGTATGCGGCAAACTGTTGTTTTGTAAGCACTTTTATTCAGTTTCATTGATTTATTTTCGTCTTCTGGAGGTCTGGTTCATCATGAATGTATCGTCTATTGTTAACAGTCACCACATGTAAATATCTTAATCAATTTTAAAGAGTATTCCGTAGCACTTGTCCTGGCAACCGCCATTGCAAACACCCCACTTAGCCCTTCTTCAAGTAATTTTTTCTGTCAATAATAAAATGAGATTAACTGTTGTGCAAATTATTTTAAGCTCAAATATTGATTTAAAAACCTCCATTTAGAACACGGGGAAATAAAACTACGAGTGTCCGCGCAAAAGCAAGACTCCTCCGTCAAGTTCATTCGGAAGTGGTGACGATTCTTTGACCAACCTCGAGTGTTTCGATATGCCAAAAGGTTACAGCTTTTCATTGTTATGTCTGCATAGCAAGACGGTTTTCGCTTCAACAAAAGCGACTTGAGAACCCCACAGCTTCTGTACTGACAGGTGGCGTCTCAGTTTCTGATTGGATATTGTTGAACGGCAAAAGGCTGTGGAAAATTTCCCACGGTTAATATAGAGGATCACTTTAAGACACATGGTTGGAACAAAAGACTTTCGATGAGCACATGCTTAAGTTAAGTTGACAAGAAGCTTAAACAATGCTTTAGAATCCATTACTAAGAATTGTAGCTCTTTCATAAAGATCGGTCACGAATTCATGCTGTCACGGTGTGCATGAATTTGACAAACCGTCATAGCTTCTGCACGGTCGAAGGCCCGCTCATTTTTGCCTCCCTTGTTTCTTCTCCCGTTAAGGCTTTTCAGTTTTCTTTACAGTCGAACAAAAAGTGGAAAATGATGATCCAGGAGCCAATACTATATCTAAACAAAAGAATTTATAAGTTGCGACCTTGGTGTCTGGTATGCTTAATCTTTTGCTCTGTAAAGTAATCCTTTGACTTTTGCCGATATGGTTCTTCCTGAATAATGTCACTGAGAATTCAGCCTGTAAGAGTCCTGTCACTTGCTGGTGTTAAATTTGTTTTCAGTCCTTCACAGACTGAACGGAAAAGCTTATCGTCTTAAACAGAAAGTCATAACAACGAATGAAAGGACTACAAATAGTTCTCTTACTAAAAGAGTTGAAAAGAGAGAATAGAATTGCTCCGCACAGCTATCCTTTGCGTTTTCCGACGACGTTCTTCCCGAATCTGTTGATACAGTCCTTTTTTTTTTGTTTGCTGGTCTTGAATTTGTTTTCACTCCTTCAGACTAAAACGACAGGCTTAACTTGAGCAGAAAGTCATAACAACGAATAAAAGGAGCACAAACAGTTTACACTAAAGAGTAGGACGAAAAGAACAGAATTGCTCCGCACAGCCGCTATGACAGCTGTCCTTTGTGTTTTGTGATGTGATTCTTCCTGATGGATGTCACCAAGACTGAGCTCGGCCGATAAGAATCCTATCGTCCATTACGGGTGTTAATTTTTTTTCAGTTCATTGTCCTACAGACGGAACGGAAAAGTTTGTAGCCTTAGACAGAAAGTCATCATGATAACAACGAAATGAAAGCCGGAGCAGAAATAACTTACTGAACGAGTAGTAAGCAAAGAACAGAATTGCTCCGCACAGCTATCGTTTGAGTTCAGTATGAGTTGCTTCTTCCTGCGTCTGTGTGTACAACCCTGAATTCAGCCTGTAAGAGTCCTTTGGTTTTCTGGTCTTATTTTGTTTTCAGTCCTCCACAGACTGAACGGAAAAGCTCATTAAAAGGCATAACAACGAAGCAAAAGGAGCACAAATATTTCCCCGAAAGAGTTGGAAGCAAAGAATACAATTGCTACGCACGGCTGCGAATCGTTTGCGGTTCGTGATGAGGATCTTTCCGCATCTGTGGATGCAACCCTAAAATCAGCCTGTAGAAGTCCTTTTATCAGGCTGTAGAAGTCCTTTTATTTTATGATTGTTTTCACTCATTCAGACTGAATCGCAAGGCTTAACGTAAGCAGAAAGTTATAACAAGCCATAACAAACATTTCACTGAAAGCGTTGTTAGCACAAATAGAGTTGGAAGGAAAGAATCAATAGTTTGCAAAAGAACTGCAATGCAGCTCTGTTATATATAACGCCAAACTGATTCACACTGTCCTATAGTAAATCTAAGAAAATTAAAATTCAATATATCATAAAATTCAAGTCGTCGACAATAGAAAAGGTTAGACATTGTTTGTCAACGCCACGGCAAGTGGCCAGCCTAAGACTGGTAAACCGTAATTAGATTTCTTTACCCTTTCAATTGAAAAAAAAAAAAGCGTTGACCTTGGTTCTGATAAGATTCATGACTGACAATAAATAGGATAAACTACTTTACCCCCTATGACTTTAGCTTGCGAGCTTTAAGTTCAAACTGTCGAGACGACGGCGTATCGGAGAGTTATTCTTTAGCTTCAAATACTATTATTTCAACATAGAATGGAAAGCAATGCTAACGTTTACTTCTTGGATTTAAGTACAAATCATACATTGACATAACTGCACATTATTAGGTAAATACTTCAAGGTTATTCGTAGAGTTATTCATTGCAAGTAACAACGTTTCTAGAACTTGAAATCCTGCAATTCAACTGAGCTATGCTTCAATTTGTTTGTATTCTTTTTAGTTTATCACTTATCAATATTTATTATGTTGCCGTGTCTCAGGAGAACTGGACACAACCAAATTCAACAATTTGATTGGCTAAAAATCCATATGGACCGCGAGCTAGATTTTCCCATCTAGACTAGCACTAGACCGATCTTGTTGTAACATTTGTCTTCAAAGAGTTAAAGACAAAAAAAAAAAAATGAAAAATTGGCTCGTTCGTACCTAAACGTGAAAGCAGATTAAGAGCCTGAATGAGCAATCGTTGGAAAATCTGAGTAAATTAAAGCCGAGGAAGCTACGAGCAGAGATGAAGCCGAAATTGAGAAGATTTTGCAAGCGCAGAAATCTCAGTGCCGCTTACGTATTGGTGCAGAAAATAAGACGGTCCTTTCAAAATTCACGAAAACGAACACATAATGAAAATTACAGTTCACGGCGAATTAAAGATGTATTTCTTGTTTCACGGAAAATAATTTTACAAAATCACGCCTCACGACTGCTATGGAAATCACGATTTACGAGGGGAAAAAAATAGGCGTATCACATTTCACGGGAAAAGAAAAGGAGGTGATCACGAGTCACGAAAATACCCTTGAGCTCCCTCCAGGGAGACGCCTTCGATGAAAGCCAGCACGATCAGGAAAGAGTCCAGGCCCCATGCAGTTGTTCGAAAGGTGGATAACACTATCCACTGGATAAATCGCTATCCAGCGGATAAATGTCCAGCGGATAAATGAGACATAACCAAACAAACAAAATCAAACCAAACCAGGTGAGTGGTTCCGAACGGATACGATAGCACAAAGGGGGCGGATTTGAGCACAGATGTTTCGAGAAAGGTTGTCCAACTGACAAGTATCAAAGCGTTCGCAACAGTGCCGATAGGTATTATGGACAGTGGTCTGTATGGCGTGCTCAATGAAAAGTCGGAGTAATGTAATGGCGGAGAGATGTTTAACGCCAGGATGCACGTATTGAGTGGCCATTGGATTTTCCTGCATCCCCAATTCTGGGGTTTTATTAAATGTTAGTGAATATGTCCCACACTACCTTTTGGCATTGTCGCGTCTGCTTGTACGCTTCTTTTGGTCAACCTTTCTCGAAACAGTTGTATGCAACAAAAACGCGATGCGTTCGGTCTCTCTCTCTCTCTCTCTCTCTCTCTCTCTCTCTCTCGCTCTCTCTCGCTCTCTCTCGCTCTCTCTCCCCTCTCTCTCTCTCTCTCTCTCTCTCTCT
>BLFK01000187.1:401169-445275 GCA_014634185.1 Astreopora myriophthalma
GAGTGTTTCATCAGATTTTCAAACACCGAGAAGCGAGTTGAAAAACGAAGCCAAAGGCCGAGTTTTTTAACCGAATTCGAGGTATTTGGATATCAGATAAAACACTCTTTTAAGTGTTTGATATTGCTTCTCAAAGGAATCAGTATTTTAAGAGAAATTTGAGTTTAAAGTTGCCGAAATGTTATGCTAACCTAACTTCCTTCACGGTTGTGATTTCTTTTGTTTGGGGCTCATGAATTATTGAGAATGCAGGTTAAACAACCATTGTTGATGGAATTGATCAACAGGAAACCCATCAAAGAATCCTTTACAACTTATAAATTAATGTATCAATAATTATTGGTATCCACCAGCATTATTGTTAATCACGAAAATGAATCAGGCCAAGACAGTCAGCAGATTTCAATGATATGATCAATTTGTTGCAGAATACAATGGGATTTAAGAGCGGCATTCAAAACTGTCTGTAATGGTGATCGATGAGAACAGTGCAGTAAATGAGAATCAAAGGTAATCGATGCCAATCAATTGACATTGATAATCAATGAAATGATCTCTAGGACATTCGTTATCAAATTATTGTTCAAAACAGATGAAAGCAGCACATTTTCCGGTTATGTTAATTGGACTTTGCATCATTAAACTTAAGTTAATTGCTACGTCTGCAGGTAAGCGCTATTGACAGAGTGACATGCTGTAGCAGAGGTCCCCACGCTCTCCATGCGACTACAATAAGAGGTTGGTATGGAATCTGTCCCGGTATTAAATTGCGTTCGTACCGCATTAACTGGTGTTCAACTGATGTTCAGTTGGTGCTCTTGCAGTGCTTTTCTTTAACCAGCATTTCCTACTCGCGTTTTGGGGAGGCATTCTTCACTAGAATAAACAGAACAAAATACTTAATCTTAAATTTACTTGGCTGTTTTTATTCCCGGGTGTTATCCCAAATGTTCCGTACGTAACACAAGTAAGTTACTAACTGCAGCCGTAACTGTACAGGGACAAAATTGTCTTGAACTCTGTTCAAGTTAAGAGAGAAACGAAAATTCATCGCCTTGCACTCACGTCCAAATAAAACCTTCCAACTAGAGGTACCAAAATGCGAAAATCTCAAAACGCACGTCCAGAGCATGCTGAACGTGCCGAACCATTGTTTTTGCTCATAAACCTATTGTTTTGTGCTGGTAGAGCTTTTCAGAAATGCCGGCCATTCTTGAATTTCCCCGAAACTTCACCTACCTGTAAGAATTAACTTTACAGAAAACTGAAGAATGGTAGTGACCAAAGCTGATCGAATATCTTCAATCATCGCAGACAAGGAGCGTAGCAGCCAACAAGAAAATGGCGCCAAATATCATGGCCTCGTCTTGAAACCGTAACTGGAACCAGGCTGCCCTGCATTATAAGGAAAAGAGTATGCAGCCATTCTAAACATTCCTTTTTATTCGTATTCTTTTTTTACCTAAAACAGTTCTTCAAAAATGTAAGTTTGTACCCAACTGTTCAACACTAGGCTACTTTAAGGATCTCGGTGTTGTTGGCCGGGAATCAAATCCGCGGCCAGACGCGCCTGTACTAACTGATCGGGCTAGCATGGCGTTGGTTAGTCATATCCTTGCCAAATCGATGAAGGCACAAAGATGCACGTGTAGAGCTAAAAAAAAAAAAAAAGACGCAAACCATATCGATATGGTGGAAGAGGCGAAGAGGTCTTGATGTGAAAGGTCGGCAGCCTGAGTTATTTCTTAAAACTCTCTCGAGACCAGGGAAGACTTGCATGCCCCTGGTACACATGCCCCGCACTTTCTTTGTCGCACTGTTTTTTTGACCTGAAACGGTTTGAGACGGGCCTAAAGTTATTACAATTTTAGCCACCGGTAGGGGAGGGCGTGCGGATGACCCGAGAACAGTTGCTACCAACTGGAAATTCCGTTTCGTGGCTTGTTTATTTGTTTGCTTGTTTGTTTGTTTTTAATGTGGATATCACCAGGATAATACTTTGAACAGCACACACTTTTTTACAACAGTCATTTGATTTTTGTACCGTATACGTGACCCATTTAAATAATGATCAGGATGGCGCTCAATAAATAATCGATGGGTAGGTAGATAAACGTCGCACTTTATATATATAACCGTTGGGCCTTTTGTTCAAGGACAGCAAAGCTTTGGTCTCAAAACACTGAGAGCCAGTTCAACATTAAACAACAGGTGCGTTTATTGGCACAATTTAGTGAATACTTTACATATATACAAATAGCATATGACTTCCTCAGCCCTCTACAATGATTTAGAATACGTTGAACTTCCACACTTTGTTGTAAACGCTGGTTTTTAAAGTCGTCAGTCTCTAAGAAAAAAATTATAGGATTGAGGACAATTTTCTGCTGTGCAGAAATTTGATTTCACACAAATCCGTGTAAGCCAGATGTTTGTTTCTCCGGGTTTAAAAACACATTTCAATTTTTAAGTTGCATGACATCACAAATCATGAATTTTTTCTGTGTATTTCTACTTTTTTTGAAAACTTCTCAAAAAGTTTTACAAATTAGCAAATATGAAGTAGTTGGTTTGGAAAATAACAAAGCTGGAACGGAAAGTAAAAAACCCCTAGCATTCTAAGCCAAGCTTAAGTTGGGATAATAAAAGAATGTTAGTGAAGTAGTCAATGACTACCACTGCGCTCATTTTAAAATAAATTCTAAAAGCCGACTCAGTTGATTCCACGCTTTCTTTGAGGGAGGATGTCCTGGAAGAGGGACTCCATATATAAGCACTTAATTTCCTTAATTTCAAGTTAAATCGTGATTGACCTCTGAGTGTTTTCTTATTTTCTTTGTCCCTTAAAAATGGTTTTGGGAGTGAGATAGTGATTCTACCTTCCCTTTAATTGACAGCGAAAATGGCAACGAGAACGCAACAGAACGACAGGTTTAATGAGCGAAAACAGTAGCCCGCTCTGCACGCTCAGCACGCTCGCAGCACGTTCTGAACGCTCAGCACGCTCAACACGCTCTGTATGTTTTACATTTTGGTTCAAAACGGATGACGATTATCGGTTACTGAAAAACTTCATCAAATGATCAAGAAGTTACATTCTCTCCCGAAAGTTTAAAGCCGTTCATACCAGTTTCATTCTTGGATCCTGAAGCGGCTCTGGCGCGAATTTCTGTTTTCAGAAGGCGTTCTCGTAGCCTTTGCCGTCCTCGTTGCTTAATTAACTAAGCTTTGAATGGATGAAATGATGTATGTGAAATGAATCATATTTTTTCATACGAATCATTTTTTCAGGTTTCTCTACGCAATTGCAAAAATTGTGTCCATAACTGCGAGGACCATAGCTTCATTTGATTAACTAAGCTTTCTTACTAAAAAGGGAATCTGGTTCGTTTTCGACAGCAGCCCCTGCTTGATAATCTAAGCATTCATGTGAAACCATCAACAAAGCTAGTACGGCGCCATAAAAATCCTAGACGATGCTTTGTCGCCAAAACGGAAATGTGTTATTGTTTCCTGGGTATTTTAATGGCAGGCACCATAATTTGAGCTCATTTCATTTGTTGTAAAACTAATTGCAGACTTGTTATACATAACTCAAAACTGAACGAATTGTATAACGTTTGATCGTTTGTTAGCCGGACCGCATTTGAAGGTCATTTTCTTTCAGTAATAAAAAATAAAGCAGCTCGTATTACTTCGCTTTTCTTCAGTAAGTAATTCACGACTTGGTCAGTTTTACAAGCCAATAAGCAAGCAAAAGAAGCATAAAAGCAGCCGGCAAAAAGCGCGGGAAGTGACTACGACATGTCGCAATTGGTTTTGCATCTGATTGGCTGGAAAGTTCGCGCAAGTTTTTTGATCCAATCATAGAGCGTATGAAAGCCAAAACCAAACCAATCGCGTAATTACTTTCGAAACACAATTGAAATCTTCTGCTCTAATAGCACTTTTCGCCAGATTTGAGCCATCGCAGTTTCGCACGTCTTCCAACAGACCCGAGACCGTTTAGAATATTTGAGGTTTACACCAAGACGAATCAAGCTGATTTAAACATGTCAGATAATAGCCTTTCCATTGGAATATTGTCCAGTGTACCACGGAAAAACATCTGTTCAATGCATTTTGACGACAGCGCTCTCAAGGAGGGAAGCATTAAGAGCAAACGCCCGAAGCGAACGTGCTGACTTGGGTACGTCTGACGGTCGTATTCTCCCAGCATGCTTTGGGCTTGGTCTTGAAGTTGTTCCACGTGAAGAGGTGCGCGCAGTCCTCTTGTATCTGCAATTAAAGCACGTCCCACAGGATTCTAAATTAATTTGTTATTACGGACAACAGAAAAGGAAGAAAATTTTATTTTCAAAGACCTATTTAGTAATACAGCCACATAACTGATTCCAACTGCACTCTTTGCCTCGTTTAAGTGAAATATTGGTTTGAGCTTAAAACGAAGCAAGAAGGACCAATTTGGGTGCAAATAAAAGATTATTAAAATGGCGGACATCTTTAAATCTTTTGTATGTATGTATGTATGTATGTATGTATGTATGTATGTATGTATGTATGTACAAGATGCCATGGCGGCGATATTGGTGTACCTAAACAATCTCAGGGGAATTGGAATCCATTTTTATGTAAATGTTTCCTTTTGTTTCAGTGAATCAATATGGCCGAGGGTCACGTGAGTGAAAACTATCTACACGATCTGTATCAATACCAGGTCCCCAGCAGCCTCGCTACCATTCATAGGCTAGGTCACTGAGCAAACAACATCGTAAAAAGCGATTTAAAAGCTGACGCTTCGGACTCTTTCTGCGCATTTAGTCGATTTTAAGCCAGACTGCTCGTAAGGCCTTACTCCGGTCAACGTGCGTTGACACAATGCGTCTTACAGTGGCTCGTCTGAATTTCGAGACAAGTTGGAGGTAAGATCCTAGTGTAAAATTAGACCTTATTACCGATACGGTAGCCATCTTGGATTCTATTGATCTGAAAAGGATATTATGGGACGCCCAGGGGGCAAATTCGCCCACAACGTGGTTTTGATTCAACATTTTTGAGTTTAGTACATATTTCCATCGCAAATTATCAAATATTTTTGATCCACTCAATCAACACAAAAGCATCTCCTTCTTTGAACATTATGGAGTGGTTTAACACAATGGATCATAAAAAGAGGCAACCTCATTTCGATGCTAAGCAACAGAGTGGACTCTAGCTGACATACCTGGCTTGAAAAGGACGATGGCTTTCAGACATGCGTACTCCGTCTGATCAATATTCGCTGCTCTGAACCTTTCCACGATGTTTTTTAATGACTTAATATCTGCCATTCCGCAAGTCAGCTTATCCGACTCGTCCAGCTCCGGGCTCAAGCCCGCGGCAGCCAGCAACGTACTTATCTCAACAGGCAGGTTCCACTGCACAATGCTGAGAGTGAAAAGCTCGCTCCACCCCTCCTCCAGCAAAATCGCCTGATCTCGGAATGGCAGTTCAAAGAACGTGGGAATGTTCCGAACCCACTTTACTGTCATAAATAAGATGCGCACGGCTGACTCGTGAAGCATTTCTGGCGAACCAAGGTACATAATTGGATACGGCACCTGTTGTCTATGTTGAGGGGTGTGGGGTGGGGTCATTGTCGTTGGCATGGAAACCAACACCGAGGCATCTTTGGGGCTCTCTGGACTGACGTAGCCCACAAGGAACCTTGGAGGGCTATTGCCGCAGTAGACAGGTTCCGGTGTCACACGTGAGTCTAGCAATTTTTCTTTCTTTGGGGTAACATGAATCTGGTTGGCTGGAATATCGAGGGTGTTTTTCTCGAAGTTACTTTGCTTTCTCTTCAATGGTTTGCAGCGCATCTCTTCGTTTGTCGCTGGTCTGTGCTGATTGGTGCGTGGAGCTCGCTCGTGTTGCACGGCTGAAAAGGGTGAACAACGGTAATTAAAGTTGGCATCACATTTGTCAGTTATAGCTTAACAATTCTTGGTCAAAGATTTTTTTGTTTCGTTGTGTAGTTCTAAAATACTTCCTGATGCCGTAGATTGGCGATGGTTCTTCATCCGTCACTTACACACAGTGGTGTTAGACCTTAATTAACTTCATCATGTTTAACAATAGGGAATTTAAGATTAAAGACTACGGTTATCGGCTACGGTTGGACGAGTACGCAGGATCTAGATTGAGCTTTTTTGCGCATGCGTAAAAGTTGTGGGATGGCGTTGTACTTACCGTCATGTTTCACTACGGTTAGTTTTGACAGCTTTTCTCGTCATAGTAAAAAATTTAGAACTTGTGACTTCCAAGGTGAGGCAAATTTAAATTTGTGGACTCGTACTCTTCGTAAAGAATTAGAAACTCTTCTTCAGTGATGATTCCATCAGAAAAGCGGAAATTAAGGCTTCATGAAACGACACTTTTTTTACACGATGAGTGATTCAACCGTAGCAGCTTGCTTGTTTACAATCTTAATCTATTTTTTTCTCGCCAAATGGTTCGTACTCGACCCAATCCACCATCGACAAGAACCAGACCTCTCCTGCTCTTCCAACCGAAGGCATTTAACCGCAGTGCTCAATCTTAAAATCCCTAATTGTTCACCGAAGCGGAGGTGAATAGTGGTGACTATCCGCGTTCTCCTAACAGTAGTGGAAGCTATGGCCTTCCAATTACTAGTTTAGATGCTCTACCACTGAGCTACGGGAGACTCGTGGCAGCAATGCCATTCAACCAGGTTCTGGTGACCAAAGTTTCGCATACTGCTAGGTCGACTGAGATGTTGAAAGGATGGCATTCTCGAAAATATAATAAAGAAGCTAAGATGGTAAATTTAGACAGTTTATAATAACAATATTAATAATATTATTAATGATAATAATAATGATATTAATAATTATTAAAATTAATGATAATAATAATACGGAGAAGCGTACTTCCTAATTAAGAGATGCCAGAAATGGATCGTGAGTCATAACATGCACATTGCAAAAATGTTCTATGCTTATTCAACCTAAGAAGGCCTCGGCTCGTCAAAGTAACAAGGTCTGAGCTCGTCTCGCTAGTTACTGCACGTAAACGAAAATGACAGAGGAAAAAAAATAGATGCTATGATAATGATAATGATAATGATATTTTCGTTTAGTCACAATCAATTTTGTAAATTTAAAAAGACTACAGTACTAAAAACGAGGTGATAAGAAAAGTCTTGGCAAAACACCCTGCAATAGCCCGTAAAAAATCTATTCAGTCACATTCTGCGTGTACAAAAATTAGATTTAAAAAAAATAACTAAATAATAATAATAATAATAATAATAATAACAACAATAACAATAACAAACCATAAATCACATATCGATAGGAAACTAAAGAAAAATAGTGATGATAATAAGTAATGGGACAAAAATGCAAAAGTCTCTATGCTCTTATATCAATAAATAAGTGAACGAAAATAATAAAAGTAAAACAATTAGGAAAAGCTAAAACATTTAAAATATACGCGCGCGATAAGAGTTCAAGTTAGATAAACTAAGAAAGGCACTTATTAAAAAGAAGCGTTTTAACTAAGCTTTTAAAAACTAGTCAATGACTGAGCTAGCCAAACATATAATGCTGCGCATCGAGTTTGAAATAGCTGCAGCTACTTGGAACGCCGTATCTTGGAAGGCTGTATCAGTTTTTGGCTTTGTTGGGGGAATAACGAGTAGGTTTTGAGATGACGAGCGTAATGACCACTGCAGGTTTGTAGTCGACTAGAAGTTCTTTGATGCAGTCGGGTGCCTAGTTATGTAGACGTGATTAACAAGATTTTAAAGCCAATTCTTGCTCTTACTGGAAGCCAATGGAGGCGCTTCAGTATTGGTGTTAAATGTTTTCTGGACAACACACCTTTACAAACCACTTGATTTAGCACAAAAGATGCGCAGCGGGGTAAATGTCTCTTCCTGTCATGACTTTTACAAGCTTTGGCTGGCTCCCAAACAAGCTGATAGATCATTTTAAAGTATGGCATGCCTACAAACAATTAAGTCATTCAAACTCTTCGAGTTAGAATCTAAATTATTACACAAAGCATCATTTTATAAGGTTGTGCCCACCAATATCGCGGCCAGAAGGCTTATTGCGCCTGCGAATAACACGGATAAGGCGCTTGCAAATAAGACGATAGCTTATTATATTGGCTTCAGTCTCCAGATCGGGTGCCCAGAAATCAGTTCTTAATTAATCAATTAATTAATTAGAAATGGATCGTTTGCAGGCAAATAGTGACTTACAGTATGCGCATCATACACCGCCGGACGAGTAAAAAAGCTTGATTAACGTAAGTTTTTTTAGTTGCCTTCATTTGTTTTGCTAAATGGCTTTCGTCTTGTTCTCGCCTCTGGAAAGGAGAGCAAAATTAAATGCCGGAAATTTTAAGATAAGGCTACCGAACATTCGGTATCAAGTGTGGCACTAATAAGCGGTCAATTTCACGGTAATAATTCAACTTGTGATGATTCTCAAGAAAAACAAAGGCGCCGGTGGCAAAGACTGCACCTAATTGGTCGAACATTTATGACATCACCGGCCATCACAATGCGAAATCTGCATACCAGTACCCCGGAGACTCATTCAATCGTGTATTTGTACGATACAGCTGCTGTTCCTAGAGATTAAGTCATAACACGCTGTGATTGGCTGATTCCAAGTCGATATCATGTCTTGGAGACCTGATTTATTCGGTAGGATACACAACGACTTAGAGCATTGAAATGTTTTTGTTCGGACGCAAACTATTTCAAAATTCCACAAGATAGCTTCGATCTTTCTGCAAAAAGGCAAACGCCGCTCCAGAACCACGTACACGTACAGTTTCAGCTCAGCGTGGCGTTTTCTCGCCGGCGTTCCTTAAGATCATAAAAAAATGTGTCCATTAAGCCGACATACAAAAGTTAACACTTGCTTGTGCATCAAAATAAAAGGAGCGGATGTCTTCAAAAGGTGGAAAAAGGTAATGAAACGTGCGGTTTGAAGAGCGCTCTGTTTGGCTCCCGCAGGTTTTACCCATTGAATAAGAATGGTTACCTCCTACGGACTGGCAAAAGTTGAAAGTGGAGGGCGTCAGGTACTTCAGAAAACTAACAAACCTATAATTCAGTCGTTGAAACCCATTGAATATCTTAGAAATAAATGGTCTTGTTTCGGCAACAAATATTGCAGCTGAAAATTTCGTACGTCGACCACAGACTCAAACTTTAGAAGTTGCAGAACGTCATGATAAGCAATACGTACCGAAGGAGATTCCGTTGCGAACGCGGAATAAAGTTGTGGCAAAAATAATCTGCCGTCATACAACTCCACTAGTTCCAAGAGCGATTCTCTGACTTGCACTAACTGAATTTGATTTTATCCTTTTAACACTATTTAGTTAACAATAACGTTAATAACCTGCTAGTTTGTTCACAATTTGTAAAATCAACGCCAACGCAAACGAGAACTGTTTACCCCAGAGAGACGATCGCTAAGGGAAAACCAGGGCACGCATCGCAACCAGGTCTTTTTCACCTGTCGACCGCACTTTCGACGGTTTCAAAAATCGAAAATCCCCCTAAAAGATCAGTTTTAATGTAATTCCTACCGTTTTCAAGAAACTTAATTCAATTGACAGATCCTTAATTAGTATTCATTACAATGCAATCCGCTGTTTGTTGTAAGTTAGACAGAATCATTAAGAGGTTCAAATTTAGTGACAGACTTCTTTACAGTTAAAAGATTTCAGACAAGAAGTTGGTTCGCAGGCAGGAACAAAGGCTTTGCAAGCTTTCTTCTTCGGCCCTAAACAAAGCAAAACGCCTCTAAAATAACTTCTTTAGATTTGCTTCATGTCCGGTCTTTTAAACGCAAGAGTGAATTATTAATTCCTAGGGTTCTATGCACTGCTATCTTATTCACGTAAAGTTTTGAAAGAGAGGGCTCTTTTCTTTTGTGTTTAATTGACCATGTCGTTTTTTTGTCTCTTTTCTTAATAGCGTGCGAGGCCGATACGTTGTATAAGTGATAACTGATTTCTATTAACCTCCGCTTCGCCTCAGTTTGGCTCTTGCGGAAAGTCATGAATTATAAATAACTTTCAGGATTCGAAGAGCAAAATCTGAATGCATGAGTTCTGGTTCTGTTGGTGAGCATCATCGAAGACTCAAACACCGAATAAAGGGAGTTGGATTAGAAAAGAAGTCAAGTAAAAAAGAAATCACGTTAACAGCAATTAAAAGACCGCTACTCGGGACCCGGCTCGAGTTTTAAAATTGGAGGATTATGTTGAAGTAAATGTAAGGTCACACAATTTATCTTTCTCGTACATTGACAAAGTAAGTAAACTTGCGTTCCCGTCGCTTCTCAGCGAATATTCTCGTTGAATTTTCAAGCGAGCTTCGCATAACTACAGTGATCGTGCCAAATGGTACTTTGAATCATTGTAATTTGTGCGGCAAACACAAAACAAAGGCATTATAAGACAATGTCTCACGCTGATCGTTGGGAATACATTAAAGATCTTTTTTTTTTTTTATCCAACAAGCTCGCTCACTTTGAGTAACTCTTGAGACACTTGCGGTTTTGAAAGGCCTTTGTGATCGTCTCCGGCAAAGTTTTGATCTCACAGAGATTTGCTATGGAATCATGGCTGGTAGAAGTGGTGCGATTTTCCTTTCTGGGGTATGCGCTTTTTATGGGTGAGTCCGAAGTTTGTTTAGCAGGTGGCCACGAAGTGTTTAGTGCCCCCTTGCACATGAATCACGAGAATAAACCAGCGTATTTCCGAAAATTTTCACTCCAAGACCATTAGCAGCAAAAAGGTTTGCTAATCTTCACTTTAGTGTAAAATACTAAGTTATAGAGCGTTTTAACTAGCCTTTAATAGCCTAAGCTTTTGAATAGCGCCATTGTAATGCAGATTTGTGTTCCATCATTATACGCCGAAGTTTCTCGCTTTCTGCTTCGTCCAAACCGAATATAAAAAGATTCGCTCGTCTTTTTATCATCATTTCAGTCGAAGGTGTACAGAATCACGTTTGCTTACCATCTCGGTTCATTCGCACTTCGAAACATTTCTTTAGCCTGCATGCTTGGCACTGGTTTCGTCTTGCAACATCAATGGGGCATGAATTGCTCTCCTTGCACTGATACGCAAGATCCCTTCGAATGCTCCGCTTGAAGAAACCCCGGCAGCCGTCACAGGTTAAGACGCCGTAATGCTTTCCAGAGGCTCTGTCTCCGCAGACTTTGCAAAGAACAATTTGCTTGGCTTCTGTGGAGGTGGTCAAAAGGATGGCATTCTTACCAAGAGTGCACAATTTTTCATGTGTGACTTCTCGACCGTCGAGTTGGAAAAGAAGTGCTTTGTTTGTGACACGCGACAGTGCAACTAAAATCGATTAAAGATATCCCCTATTGATCTTAAGCCCTCTAAGCTTAAAGCCTTTTTCTGCAAGGACTCGCTTGAAGCGCAAGGCTTTTTTTCTCGGCGTCTGTTCCTATATAAACAGTTTACTTAAATGAAATCTGTATTCTTAGGCGTAACCATTGCACCTGGCACAAAATCTGGAGAGACATTTATTTTCCGTAAATCTCACGTTTCTAATTGAATTTCACCAATTAATAAAAAGTGGCATTAAAACAAATGCTCAGTGATAAATATTTGCTGGACGATTATCGATCCACAAATTTCCCCCTTGCCAAAGTCCCTGCACTTCAATCTGCTTTGAGCCAAAACCAGCGAAAACACTTCATACAGGATCAATTTGTAATGTTTGAACTTAAAATACCTGTTTTTCCTCGCTTTGCTGCAATGACATCCGTTTCTGACATTTCTGTGCGTTAAAATACTTGCTTTGATGGATCAGCTTCTCACAATCGGAAAGAGACCTCGAGCTCTTTGCAGCTAGCCTCCAAGAGATTGCGTTCAGATATTTAAGGCTCAGAAAACCTCGTACAGCAAGTTGGTGACCAATTTTGTACTTGCTGGTCCCGAACAGGTGCAGTGATAAACAATTTCTGATTGGTGGTCGGTCAGGGTACTCAGTTCTGATTGGTTATCAGTTGATCATGGATTCGCATGGATGACAACCTAATTTAATTAGAATCTTTTAAATGGGCTGGCGCGATCCGACTTGTTCTGCTCGAGTGGGTTTTCTCCTAGCAACCGATTAATGGGCAAACGAGTGATAGAACCCATGTGTGCTTTTATACGGTGTTTAAACAAGGACAAAAGAATCCACATTGCTTTACGATCCAACGGAATTAATGCTCTTTAAAACGTACCGCAGCCCTGAATTAGAAGAAATCCAATTTAAGACACGTTGCTATGGCAGTTCTCGTGCAATCACTAAAAAGGTAATACAGCGCAACTGCTATATGATCAACAAGGGCGTGTGCTTCGCTCGCGTTCTTGTAATTCTCATTTGTTACAACACATATCGATGCTTGTCTGTCACATTATCGACTGCTCGATCAATTTGTCCTCGCGATTGAACACGTGGTTAAATTGACTGTGTTTTTATACCATTAGGCCCGCGTTGTTTACTCTTAAGATCACCACTCTTCCCGAAAAATCTACATTGACTTGATCTGTTTGAACCGAAAAACAAAAGAGGAATTAATTAATGTCGTTTCTTATTTCGAATTCTCGCAGTGTAGAAGGAGACTAGTCAGTGTAACACGAATTAGAAGTTCTTCGATGATTCTTCGATCTGTGTAAATGATATAGCGAAGGTGCGTAGAACTCTCGAACTTTATACATTGTTAAAGAGTTAAGATCTTGCTCTATAAAAGGCAGAAACTGGTCATGTCTCGGTTTCCAAAAGTCCATTGGATGGAGTGAACATGGAAAATCTCTTTAAAAGTTGTTAAAGCAGTCAGGAACTTTTAGTCAAAATAAAGCTAAGGTGAAAACTATACGGACGCTTACGAGTTCAGTTCGTCTTATCGGGCTCATAAAAGGGAACAATGAAATACCTGCGGTAACGAGGGTTTTTTAAGCAAGGGAGCAATCTAAGGACATCTGTGTTCCCTAAGAATTCCGCCCACTCTGAATGCTGTTTGCACGAAGTAACCAGCAGATAAAGAAAACAAAGAGGTTACATTAACAAGCGCTGTTTAACAAAGTTTCCGGCTTCCTTTGCTTAATTCCTTTTTTTTTTCCTAAGTCTTTCAGTTACGTTTTTGCGCACTTTGCCTTGATGATGTTTGCACATGGAAAGCCAGGATTGTAAGACCAGTGTGTCAGAGGTCTGTTTACCTGCTTGCTTACAACAATCGTCTCCTAGGTTTGAAGCTAGGGACGACCGTGGTGTTAATTGGTAGTGCACTGAGAGAGTGGTCAATAATTGCAGTTATTCATCCTTAACATTTTATGGTAAACTGAAATACGAATTCTCCATAATTCATAGCTGCTACATCTTTCTTCGTTAACCCTGGCACTGAAAATCCGCCAGAGAAATTTCTTGGAGTAGCTGCTGTTTCGCAATTCTGTAGCCACCTGCTAACCGCAAATGGATGCAAATTGTTTGGAGAAAGTGAATATCGATCTGTCTTATGAACCTCGATTAATGTGACCGAAACATCGACGATTTTCTTCGCTGATTGTTTTCACCGCTTCTTCTATCAGGAGGCTGTAGGCGATATTTTTTTCTTTGCTGAATTCCTTGCACGGATTGGTTTCATTTTATCGAAGGCCTTAAAATTGATGCGTGCCATTAGGTGTCGTTTACGTCAAAGTTGAACTGAATGCTCGCTTAACAAGTTTACAACTGTTACTAACCAGTGGCAATCTGCCAACTGACTCTCATACGTCGCATGAGGAGGGATATTCTTAATCAACGTTTCCATATCCTATCCTCTGTTTTTTGTGAAATAGCTTCCCGTAAAACTGAGCAGCTTCTTATAATTTAGCCTCGCGCTTGGCGAACATGCATTTTTGATTATATGTCTATTTCCAGTCTGCAAAGACTTTTGATAACAGCTTGGCAGATGATTGTCAAGACGCCATGCAAGTAACTATTGTTTGAACATTTTGCATCATCTTCGGGTGAAACAAATTATTGCTGAAATAAAACTCTTTGACCTCGCAAAAAGAAACTAATGCCTCCATTTGATGCCTGAGGGGTCAAATATTGCGCTCTGTTCTTGAAGTGCGCGAACCATTGTGCTCTCTTAAGCCAAACACTTTTAAGTTGCACTTATATCAGTGCGGCAATATTAAAAAAGCAAACACATGAACATCAGAGAATCATAAACAAATTATCGCTGAAATAAAACTCTTTGACCTCGCAAAAAGAAACTTATGCCTCCATTTGATGCCTGAGGGGTCAAATATATCGCTCTGTTCTTAAAGTGCGCGAACCATTGCTCTCTTAAGACAAACACTTTTAAGTTACACTTATATCAGTGCGGCAATGTTAAAAAAAACAATAACATAAAAATCAGAAAAGTAAAAGTGGAATTAACGAAAACATACATGGAATTATCGGCTAATAAGAGGCTTAACATTTTGACATCACAGGAGACCTGTTTAATAATATTGTCATTCGAGAGGGGTGGTGTTGGGTGTTGCTTTCAAGATCGAACTTTGTCAACACTTTCCGAACGCGAAGTCCATCAAGAAAGAGCGCAAAAACTCAGTGACCCCTTAGGCAACAAGTAAACTGACGGGCATAACTTTCTTTTTGACCTCGAAGAAAGATAGTTAATATGCCCGCCCTTTGTCTCTTGCCTTGAGAGTCAGTTATTGTGCTCCGTTCTTGATGGACTTCGCGGAGCATTGTGTTCTCCTTCAAGCCAAACACTTTAATAACCTGTGTATCAGTATCCCAACGTAAAAACATCAACACTGACATAAGAATAAGCAAAACACATTGCCAATCTGTATTGTTATTCGAATATCGTCTCGATCATGTCTGGGAAAAGCCATTACTCATTGAAATAAACGAAAACAAGAGATTGTCAGCTGATTGTTTCAAGGCTAAAAGGGGCTTAACATTTTGATATCACATGCGTCAGAGAGAAGCGAAGATTGATTGCCGTTTTATTTATGCGAGCTTTTGATGATGCAGTGATAGTTTTGTTCAAGAGAGGTGGTGTGGGTCAGCAACTGGCCGACACATTTTCGCACGTGTGTTGCTGAACCAGTCTGTGGTCTTTAGACGAATTAGGCAGCCGTGTCTCGCCGATTTATATCTTGAGCTCCCAACTAAGAAGTCTGCGAAATACACTTCCCTCTCTTGTAGAATTCTTTGTTTCGCCATTGATTTCCTTATCGACAATATCTACGCCTGCTTTGGAAAATTTGGTATTTCTGCAAGTTATTGAGAGACCTACGGGTACTAACAGCGCCCCCTGATTGGCTGATCTGTTCCTCCACTCTTTCGAGTGTGGTTTTATGAGTACGGCTATGAAAGAGGAATATGTCCAAAGCCATTGCCTTGAGCAACTCCTTTCGATATGTTGATGACTTATTCCTCGTCAACAACAAGAGTTTTTGGACAATCCGTCAGCCCGGCAGCCAACTATTTATCCGTCATAACTTGAACTCAAAGAAACCGCCCTAGGAACAACTGACGTTTGTTATCTAGACACGAGGATTTGGCATGGAGACCAATTACCCACACTACCATATCAGCGTCGACAACAAGACAGGTGACTTGCCGTTTAGAATTTATATCTTGCTCAATTGGACAGTAACATCCCAGCCAAAGCGCCATATGGTGTTTACATATCTAAATAAAAAATGGTGACATACGCTAGAATTTGCACATCCAACTGACTGAACTTTTTACATGGACTCCGTCGACTTTCGTAACGACTTCAAGCATACAAGGCTTCAAATCCACGGCTATGCTCAAAAGACATGGAACAATATAATTCAGACGTATCAGGATGCCACACTGCAGGATTACAGAACAGCAGCTCAATGTTGACATATATATTAAAGTATCCTTTTATAATTTGTGTTTAATATATCATTTAGGTACCACAGGTTGGTGCACTGCGCGCGCTGCACTTCCTTTCAGCTGTGTGCAGTAATTCACGTACTTTATACCTTTTTTTAATTCAATGCTGCAACATGTGAGCGCGCTACTTATTTGGTTGACGCGTACGTACCCATCATTAGTTGTTTTTACGATCTAAGTACCTTTTTTAACTTTAGATTATTTTCCCTAGTAACCGTGCTCACATTGTGGGTGGCTCCTCCTACCCTCATGTTGTACAATCGGGAGCCCAAACCAATTGTGGAACTGCACACATTTTAGGCATCCTTCTGATGATGTTTTACTGAAGTTTAGTCTACCACGGATCATTAATAGTCTGCCCCCTGGAATTATACTTCTCTAAAAAATTTTTGGTCAAAATTGGAGTTTGCAAGCGTAGACGACGTTTTTTACTATGAAACTTTCACAACACATTTCCCATGTGCATTGCCGAACTGGTTTGTATATTGTTTAGGCCAATTTTGCGGGGACCGGCGATGTTAGGGCTCATCGGCACTTGGCAATTGCACTTTTTTTTTAAGGAAAGTGTAATTTTGGAGAAGAGGCTGAACGTTCTGATTTTCTTGGAGATTTGAGCCTGAAAACGTTCTTACGATAAAGTTACAGTACTTCGTTGGCGTGGGAGTTATTTTGGAAGGGTTGCAAATATGAACTGCTCAATGAATTGCAGTTTTCTTGTAGTGCTAAGAACATTTTACATCGAGTTCGACTACAAACTGAAATGTTCTTCAGCGTATCAAGCAATAAGAAAACCACATTGGTAATGCTGAAATAAAGCATGTTCTTGTTAGACTACAGTTTTCCATTTATTTTCCATTAATTTATATTACAAACGAGCAAAATAAAGACGTTCCGGCTTAACTGACTCTCAGCCTAAGGCATGTTCGTAAAATTTTGGTTAATCTCAGCCTCAACATTCTTATGAAAGAGGTTCTTATAATTTGTTTTTAAAGTTTTCCCTTGATGCACAGATCTCCCTAAGCCACGTATGCTTAAAGTATGCGATGTCAACGAATCGCAAGTTTCTAGTTAATTGCTGAAAGCGTTGAAATCTGCCGGCATTATGAGTGTTCTCTGTTTCTTCTCGGTGAAAAAAGAATGCATGACGAAGTTAAGCCACACCTGACTTCAGACAGGAAGAGTTCGAGCCACGTGATAAAACAGCGGCCTTGTTGGTGCTCCAGACAAAAAGAACGTTTGCATAAAATAGAGTTGGATGCTCAATCCAAAAGACTTTCAAGTCTAGTAAGAGTTTGGGCCACATAAAAAAAGAGATATCCTATGTTACAATAACACGGAAGACAGAAACTATGATAAAAATATCTATATATATTAAAAAAGTACGTCGTACTTTTACTTACGACGTATTTATTCTACGTTGTACAATAAATGGAGCTTAAAAATCAACCTATTTACAAAGGTGTTCATAAGCGCTCTGTATTAATTTTCGGGCGTGCGCAGCTTTTTTTCCCTAAGATTATGTACAAAAGTCTTCTGGACAGGAATGATATCTTTCAGTGGGTGGCAATCCGTTGATATTAATTTCTTTAAAATGTTTCGGTCTTGTTTATTGAAAAGGTCCTTGATAAAAACTGGAAATGAAATAAAACGGCGTTTATGGCATCGGTCTAAAAAATTTTGTATAACCGTAAGATCGGACTCCGATGCCCCATAGACTGAAAGCGCATAGCTAAAATTAGCTAAAACGATAGATATAAAAAGGTAATCCATCTCTGCCTGACAGTAGTGTTCCTTTTTTATAGTGTTCGTAGGACGTGTAAACGCTTGTTTGCTTTGACAAGCTTGGTTCTTACATGCTCATTAAATTTCCCGTCACTCTGTAGATTTACTCCTAGTAAAACGAAGCTATTACATTGAGGAATGTTGTTAATTGGAGAGTAGAGTACATTGTGATTTTTCTTTCTAACAACCAGCTCTTTACATTTACAAGGATTGCAGACCATTTTATTGTCTTTACACCAGGTTAAGAACTGTCCTACTAAGTCGGCAGACGGGTCGCGGTTCCTAGTGATAGGCGAAAGTGTAGTGGAATCATCGGCATATTTAAAAAGAACAGGGCAACCATTAAAGAAAATCTCCAAGTCATTCAAAAATATATTAAAAAGATACGGTCCGCTTACACTACCTTGTGTGGTTCCTCTATTGACAGATTTCTAATGTCTTAAAAATTATAGCTAACAACACGTAGTTGTCTTGCATAGAGGAAACTCTGATACCAATTGATAATGTACGGATTTAAGGGTAGCTTTTTTAGTTTGGCAGACAAAATAGTATGGTTCACAAAATCGAAGGCCTTACTGAAGCCCATAGTAAAAATTCGCACTGCGCTAGTCACTACTGTCTAAATACTTGTATGTCTGGTACTGGATAGCGAGCAAAGCATTTGTGCAATTACCCGCCTGTCTATATGCAAATTGGGTGTGGCTCAGATTACTCTCAATGACTGACTGTGATTGCGTACGATACACAACCTTCTCAAACAGCCGCGCAATAACGGGATTAGCATTCATACCACGATAGTCTGAGTCCTCCAAAGGCATGTCCACTTTAGGGAGAGGATTAACATTTGCCTTCTTCCAAGAGTCCGGCCATGTACGAGTAGATAGCGACAAATTCCAAATGTGAGTAACGACAGGTGTGAGTAGCTCAGTACAGTCTTTCCAGATCCAGTACGGGATGTTATCTGGTCCTGTTGCCGTTTTCTTTACATGAACTAAAGTGTTCCACACACACCGCTCGTATATTTCCGGGGACTGTCCGGGATATCCATATCAATAGGTCTGACGTAGCTGTCATCATAGCACAGGTTGGCGAAGTAGTCGTTCAAACGAACGAAAGAGTTGTTGTCCAAATTTATCGACGACGATCTCCAACGCTGCGATAGGGTGTCCACTCCCTTTCACCAATCACCGCTACCAATGACAGCCGGTTTTCTTCTGTTCTCGGTTATCACCTCAGAAATGCGCTTGTTAAATAAAGACAGGCGTTCCTTGTTGTTTAATGACATACGGGACTTAGTCCTAAGCATACACTTGACTAATGGGGACATCCAAACTGGGTCACGCGATGACATGCGCATGGATTTTTGCGGCATGCACTTATCCATCACTGCAAGAGTCTTTTCCTCAAGCACCTCGACCGCCTTGTTTATGTCTACCGCGTTGAAGACGTCACTCCAGTCCAGTGTAGCCAGTGCCATGTAAAATGACTGTTTCCGATGTTCCCTACAGTCCCGCACAAGAACTTTGCGGCGCACAGGTTTAAGTTTTAGTCCCGCCGGTAAAACAAAGCCTTGATGGTCTGTGTTAATACGCATATGTATGGAATATGCTTGACCGAACAGATCCGCTCGGTTGATCAGACAGTTATCCAAGCACGCGTTACCCTGCGTGGGGAAATCAACCATGAAATCCCAACCAGACAAAGCCTTAGGCTACGTCCACACTAAGCCGGATAAATTTGAAAACGCAACTTTTGCCGCGAAAACGGATAAAATGTTCTCCGTCCACATTAATCGTTTTCAAACTGTTTCCCTGTCCTTTTTGAATCAAAAAACCCTTCCCTGGCCTTACGGATGGAGTCTCTTGAAAAGGGATTGCGACAGAGTCACATGCCTGTTGTGACGTCAGCGTTTTTAAAAAGTTCCGTTTTCGCTGTCCACACTAACATACTTAGCCAGCGTTTTCAAATTTATCCACTTTGGAGAGCGTTTTCAAAAAGTTCCGTTTTCGGACACCGAAAACACCGTTTTAGTGTGGACGGAAGGCCTATCCGCATAAAAAAAGTTGCGTTTTCAAATTTATCCGGCTTAGTGTGGACGTAGCCTTAAATTCTTGCATGTGCAGACGATTTACATCGCCACCGCAAACAATGGCCGCTTCTGGGTGCTTGTTCATGAAACAAAGTCCACAAAGGAGATAATATAATTCATTAAGTTTATATCCCGGTAGCTATGCTTGGGAGGGTTATACAGGCCACAAATTAGCATAATGTGATCGGACGGCAACAGCACTGTCAAAGCAATAAACTCATACAAATTGGACGGGTAAACATCCAGGACTTTAAGACTGTTTCTCACATAGGCCGCAACACCCCCTTTTTTCCTTTTGTCCAAGTCTGCCCAACCTCTGTCCCGCCTGAACACATTGTAATTTGGGATATTCACCACGGCGTCCGGCATATTGGTGGAAAGATGAGTTTCGCTGACAACACACACATCAATGTCCTGAGATCTCAGGTCAGCCTCAAGCGCCACAGGTGCTCGTACACGATTCTTTGTTTTCGACAAGCCATAAATGTTCGTAAACAAACACTTTGGGACAGCGAAACCCGTTGATTTGAAAGTGGATGTTTTGTTAGTTGTGTTGACGAGCGGAATATTTATTAAGTTGCTCCGATCAACTTTCCGACCTTCAGCCTTGACGAAACGGCGACCTTGCAACACCGGGATTTTCTTCGGGTTGAGGTGGATCGTGAATTTGGAGCGAAATTACCAGAGAAATATAGTTGAAATCATTTTGACCCGATTAGTAACTCATCCCTTTCATTGGAAACAGCCAAACATCAAATTTCAAGGTTTTTGAAGCACCAAATGCAGGAGTTATTAGCAACAGATTCACGCAGGGAAAGAAAGATTTACTGTCGCGTGCCACGTTCACCTGACGACTTTGATGTTTCTTACTTTATTCCGTGCTTTGCAAAGGACGTTGGCGAAATGTACGTACCGAAAATCGCAGCGCACGTGCAAAGCCATCATTTTTGCTTTTGTGTTTGGACGGGTACAGCTTCCACTATTACCCATTCCACATGCGCCGATTGCTTATCATAACTATGTCTTGATCGTGCCAAGTTCTCTGCTTTAACTTCTCCGGTATTCAGGCATTTTAACATCGTTTTTTGGCGACACTTCATCAACACTTTATCACAAGAACGTTTTTATCCATACTGCTTGCCATCACAGATCTTCACTGCATGGTCGTACGTGGCGCCTTCGATTCTGGGCGTTGACGGCAAGTTCAGATAACTTTCCTCGTTATGTCCCATAGTACCTTTCGGCATTGTTGCCTACGCTTCTTTTCGACAACCTTTCTCGAAGCAACTGTATCTTATGTCTTTATCCTGGCATCTATCTCAGTCTAGTCTCAAGTTTGCTTAACTTTTCATTTCCTGTATTTGTATTTTACTCAAGTTAGCAGACGACCCAACAGGCTGATTATGTTTGAATAAAAGATCGTCACTTCACTCGTCTCCATTTTTATTGGCTGAGAGCATGTCGATTTATCCGGCCAAAAAAATGCAGAAGCGTGAAAAACTTTCCGGGCAAAATAAGCAATACAGTACGTGTGTTCAATTTGATGACATGTACTTCTGAATAGGCTACCGCGCGAAATTAGCGCAAGTTACCCAACTATTCAATTTCTTCTCTACAAGGATTTCTGTCTACTGATCAACGTATGGGGAAAGTACATCGATATGCATACATTGGATCTGTACAGTCTGTTTTACTTTTACAAATGGGATTGAAGCCAGACTTGGCCAGACAGGTGCTATCCATTCGACCAAAAATTCTGGTTTGAAATTCTGAAATGTCTTGTGCAACACAAAAGTTTCGACAATTCTGGAAATTCAATTAAAGAGGGTGCACTCAAATCGTATTCCTAAATTTTCGAAAAGGAACTTATCTCGTTCCATTCAGTTTCGGACCTGAAATCTCCAAACTTTTCTTGAATGGAAAGTGCCCCAACCATCCAGCGAAATGGAGAAAAAGGACAATGCGAGAAAAAGGACAATCCCCAAAGGTTGACCAAAATTTTCGGAACGAACTTGTTGAAAAAGTCCATTCCATTTGACCTGTTCCTGAATTTCTCGTAAATTTCCGAGAAGTTGAAATGTCCAACAATTCCTTGCGCGAGCACTGAACAAAGTTTTCGCTTGCGAAGCAGAAAGACAACAACGAGAGGCCCTAAATCAGCTAAAAAATGTGCCAAATCAGTGTAATTTCGTCAGGAGGTGTATCCCCATTGGTGATGAAAGTAAGTACGAATGGATTTTCTGTTTCTTGCCGTTCCAAAGTAGGATTGTGGGAGATTTTTCCACGATTGCGTTGTGTGCAAAAATAGATGGCTGTGAACAATAGGTGAGCTCAATTATGATACCGTTCTTTCAACTTCCGCCTCAAATTCGCCAAGTAATGCCTTTTTATGGTATTTGAGAGATTAAGTAGGTGTTGAAGAATGTCTCGAGACCTTTCCTCGCGTTCTTGTGGCGAATTTAGATATTTCTGAGCAAATCCTTCAATGTTTCCGTGAAGAATAGCTGGAAACCCTATACCCAGTCGGGGACAGTGGTCTGTCTGTTCCGAGCGAGAGTCAGGCGTCCCAAAGCAAGTCTTGGTGTAAATTTATTGACGTTGTTGTGGCTGTTTTGCTAAGTCATGCATCTTTGGCGCATGATGCACGATTCGCAATTTTTTAACGATGACTGTGCCAGAATTTCGAGTTGTTGTGTAATGGCACATGTACTCCTACGTATGTAGGCCCACAATATCATGTAATCGAGAACGACATCGCAGCATCTTTTGTGTTGGTTCCATTCTACGATACTCGGATACTGAGCTCATTCAGTTTTGTATAGGGAAAATGGTTTATCGCACATTTGAGTGAAACAAGAAAGGTGAGGACCAATTATTAAATTTTGATGTGACTTGTCTCTAGCGCTGCTACTGCAATTAACAATATCCGTTCCTTTTTGTTTTTGTTCAGTGCTTGGTTGTCAAAAATGGAATTGTATTTTCGCGGCATTTATTACTGGTTTTCGCGTCGTGCAAGCAAAAATAAAGACACTAACTATTCAAAAATTTTAGTCAAGAAATTGAGATCTTATAGAAGAGTTATGTAATAAAAAATGCCACAGAAGCCTCAGACCTGTGCGATTCCCCGTGTTGGGGTTATTTGGCAAAATGTGCCACTCAGAACTATAGAGGTTAGTATGAAGATACCATGTTGGTGCCCGAAAACCAGTGGAAACATCTGGAATTTCCTTTGGCTGTCTTAACCACTTAGTTCTCTCTGCTGAAGCATCAAATATTTGCATAGACATTCCTCCTACGGTTGGCTGTTCAGAACTCAAAAACACTAGGCCAACCAATGTACACGTGTGAGGTGTCTGAGCAGCCATCTTTATGTCAAGCACAGAGAAAAGCTCTGAAATTCAAACTGCCCTGTTTTCAAAACAAAACACACCACTGGCCTGAAAACATGCAAGTGGATTTATTTTTAAAATGCCTTATTCCTGATTAAGGGAAAATTTTATTTTTGTTTTCGATGATGTAACTTGAAAACCATGCATCAGCTTGCTTGTGCCAAACCGTTTTTTTCAGTTTGTAGTGATCACTTTCATCCTTTCACATTTCAGTTTTCAGGGATTTGGCACATAGACTGCACCAACTCTAGGAGGCCAACTCTCCAGGTGTTCTCTCATTACCTTATCACCTACTAGCAAAGTCATCTTGTGTACTACTGTTTTCTCTGACCTTAGAGGGATACTTGCATTCAAAACTGACTGGCAGGGGTGGGGGGTGGGGAATAGTTTTGGTGGTGCTTTGTTGATCTTTTGAGTTCCCATGTCCTAATGTTGTATACTTCTACTGTACGTGCCCTCAAAACATCTGGCTTTATAAAATAGTTAGGATAGTACGCATAGTGTCATTGGTCAATTGGTGTGTTTAGATGAGGGTGTGTTAACACGGTTGCGACATTATGCAAATTGATTGGTTCATGTGTTGTCAGATGCACATTTTGATTGGCTAGGACAAAATACTGAGCATGATATCCCAGATCATGTATTAAGGAAATCTATTTCAATCAGGAAATAAATAAACAACGTTTTCCTTAATTTGTCAAATTATTTTTGAGAAATATTTTATAAAAGCAATGGAGGTTTTATTTCTGTGTTTACAAAGTCTCATCTAAACACGAGGGGAGGTTGGGAGAATTCAAGACAGTTACGCAAACCTGAGACGCTGTTGAGGGCTTGCATAACTGTCGAGCATTCTCCCAACCCCCTGAGTGTTTAGATGAGGCTATGTAAACACTGAAAAAGCTCTCTGTGGCTTAATTATTGACTGGACAGGTGATGGTTTTGGTGGGCCTTGGTAATCTTTTGAATTTTGTTTTCTCTGAACTTCAGGGTGCTTGCATTTGGGAGATCTAGCTTTATTTACTGGCATGGGGGATGGCTTTGGAGGCGCCTTGTTGATATTTTGAGTTTCCATCCTTGTTAATTAATGAACTATAGACCAAATTCATAAATTATTCTTTTGTCTTTGTTTATTTTCCTCACTAAAATAATTTTTGCTTTAAAATGAGGCTAGTTGGGAAAATTAGCATAAAGAGAAAAGAATGATTTATTAGCTGCCATTTACGAATTTGGTCTATTAAGCCACAGTTTCACACGAGTAACATAGTATCTATGTTGGTAGCTCAAACCATTGTTCTGTTTTTAATGAACTGATGGACTTGTTTTTGTCACGCAAATTAGGTAGAAAATTGACATTTCGATGGACAGAGAGAACTCGCCTCCCGATCAGAGTCGCTTCAGGAATGAAAGAGAAAGAGGTTTTCGGGCTTATCGACAGACAGCTCGAGTCGTAGCGCAAGCTTCGGGTGATCTTCGGTTTCCCGGAAATCAAGATGATCGCGAAGCTGCAAGAACTAGTGTGGATGGAAATGCGATGGCTTTTCGCGAAGGAAATAACGAGCGATTGCAAGGGAGTTTAACCGATATTGCCCAACCGTTAACTGAACTTCAAGTTTCTTTGGTCGATGTTGAAAGAACTTCTGAGGACCAAGGTACAGCAAGTCTGGAGGGTGGAACTGAAAGTGCGATCGACGATAGGCAAAACGTTCGTGAGGTGTTGCAAGAGGGGAATCAGGCTCATAGAAGACTTACGGCTTATCAACAGTTAGCTGCAGACATGTCGCGGCCCTTAGCCGAGGTGCAACTTTCAGGGGCAAGCATTGCGGCCAACAGCGGTGCTGCATCAAGCGTTGATGGGAGACCTGAAAATGAAACCGAAAGTTGCCAAGATGCAGGTCTGAAAAGTAAAGAGAAAGCTCCGACTGAGAGGAAAAAACGGGGAAAGCACTACGTCAACCTTGCAGAAAACGTGTCTGGTTCTTTAGCGGAGCTTCGTGTACCAAGGACAAGCGATGAACAAGCTGAGTTTCGCATCTGTGAATCGGTTCCTCAGCAACAATCACTTTCAGACTACAATCCACATGCAACCTATTCCTCAAATTATGGACACGAGAGCTTTGGACATGAAACTGCTCGTAGCGCTGAGGAAGTGCGAAGTGAACGAGATCAAAGACTCCAGGGAGCTTTGTTAAACGAAAAGGCACCTTGTCTCGCTCAACGAGAGTCGATTTCGGAGTACGATCCAAACGCCACTTGTGGCTCCTGTTACGAAAGCTGTGTGCGTTCATTCATGCATGGTGAAGAGGAGACGGGAATTGAACACGATAACAGTGACCAGCAATGGGACTCGAGAAGTGAGGCTGGTGATGCAAAATCCGTGGCACAACAGCAGTCGCTGACAGAATACAACCCTGACGCTACTTGTCGATCACTTTATGAATACGAGACCAGCAGATACTCGAGCTCACAACTTGAGACAAGTAATGAGGGAGACTTTGGAATGAAACAAGAGGGCAGAGAAGAGATGCACCAAGAATCCCTGTCAGAACACGACGAAGACGCTACTTGTAGATCAGGGGTTTACCGTGATGACTTCAACGCCTTCACTGATTATTCATTAAATCAACCAAACTTGGACAATCTTGGAACTTGTACTGCAGGAATGGAGAGCTCGCCTTCAAAGTCACCTGTGGAAACGGAGACAGATCTCGACACATGCTCCAAAGATGAAAGAAACGCGCAATCAGAGAGCTGTTATTCACAGACCGATGGAGAAACCACTTCGAAAAGAAGCAAACTGAACTCGGAAGTCACAGGTGAACAACTTTCGCTCTCTCGTCGTGAACAATCCGATGCGGAAACACCCTCGCTTAGTAGGGTCGAATCCAGTCACGAGTCAAATTCCGGAGTATCATCGGTGCGATCCGGGTATCTCAATTCCATGGCACAATCAGAAACTCAAGAATGTGGGTTGCGGTACAACGGGTTCGATTCAAGAGTGAGAAACGATGAGATTTTGAGGTCCGATTTTGAGCATATGAATCTCGAAGACTACTATATCGTGGAAAGTAACATGACTTCAGATTATTCACTTGGCTCGTGGTCAAATCGAAGAGAAGATGAAAGTACACAGAGTTTACACAGAGATTTGGCGGATAGCCGTTTAACGTCCACTGATGTTTCATATTCGAATCGTGACTACGTTGTTAATGGTTCCTTTCTTGGTGAAGGTGCTTCAGATTTCAATGACTCAATGGGAAGTGCTGGGTCAAACACGAGCCAAGAGGTGGCTAAAGGAAAGAAACGCAAAGCAACAAAACTTAACACCAAGAATGCGTACAGTGAGCTTGCAAAGAATGTTGCTGGAGAGTTGCAGGCCTTAAATTCAGAGCTGGAGAAAACAGAAGCTAGAGACAACAGAACAGCTAGAGAACAAAGTGCAGCAAGGCGTCGAGAGTTGGGCGATGGCAACAGGGATCAAGCTAAAGACGAAAACAGTTCCTTGCGTGACACTCAGCGTGACATTTGGCAACAAACAAGCGTGACAAACGATGTGCATGCGGGAAGAAGCATCGATGTTGGTGGTACTGTGGAAGGTGTCTCCTCGACGGACGATTCGGAGTCGGTAGGCTCAAGCACACACATGAGTTCAAAACACACGGGCACCGCCTCGCGACGAAATCGAGAAACGCGTGAAGCCGCGGAGCTCAGAAGAGCACAAATCGAAGAACAGCAACGATTGACGGACAACATGGCACCCGAGCTCCAAGCACTTGTGATGGAGATGATGCAACGAGATGAGGAGGAACTAGGAGGTGGTCACATACTGTATTCCACAAACCTAACTCCACCGGTCCCCCCACGACTTCAGCCTCAAAGGGGAGGGGGAGGGGCCGGTGTTCGAGGAGATTTGCAACAAACTGCCGGCAAAAAATCTGGAAAAGGGAAGAAGAAAAAAGGGCATTATGTAGAGCTCGCGGGCATAATAGCTCCGGAGCTTGCCGCTGTTAATACGACGTTGATGAACGGGCATCGAAAGGAGCCGGAACATTCGATTCACGAAGATTGCCGAGGGGCAGTCGGTCATTCACGAAAGGACTCTAATCGCGGCGCGAGGGCTGCGATCGCAAGTGGTTCTCGCAACAGTGAGGTCAGTGTACATGATCAACCCTCAGGCAGTGGAATGTCGTCACGGGGCCAGTCCCTCACTCAGTCACGTGCTCAGTTAGCAGCCAATCAGAGACAAAGGCGAGGAAACGAGAACCGTAAGCATAGTAAGTGAACTTGAGAAATAAAAAAGAAAAAAAGCAGGCCTGTATGTAGGGGTTTTCCTCGGTGTAAAAACTTGTGAAACTTTCTCTTTGTTTCGTTAGCTCGTGTTAAGTTTAGGTTATTGTTTGATTGTTGTTGTTGTTGTTGTTGTTTTTTTTCTGGGGGGTCTTTTTTTTATTACCTCATCCGTGAGTTTCGCAGGTTTTTACACGGAGGATGAGCCACATGTTGCCAGCAAGACTGGTGTGAGATATAGGTTGTAAGCACGAGAATTTTTTCAGTCCTAGGAATTCAGATGAGTCGCATGAAGTTGTTGGCCATCGAGAATATTGGTAGCCCTAGCATTTGAGTCTCTGGATGAAATCGGAACTTGTTCATTTTGATGTATATGGTGCCTTCAACTTTCGGGTTTCTTGATGAAATCCTCAAGTGTGCCCATTCAAATGAACGCTAGTGTGCGGTACTATTCTGTGATTCTCATTTATGCTCCTCAATTATGGGCCGAGCTATCCAAACCCTCGTGTTCCCAATCCAAGACACGATTTCAAAGCAACTTAAGGCACAGTTGCACTGGGCAATTTTTCCTGCAACTTGTCTCGCAGTTTTGTTGCGACACAAGTTGCGCGAAAAAATTGCCCAGTGTAACATACCCTGCCACAGACATTTCTCGCTATTTTTTGTTGCCGCAATACTTGCGAAAAGTAGAAGTGAGTTCTACTTTCCGCCACGCGGCTCGCAACGTTGCGAGGAATTTTTCCCACATTGCACAGTGTAACGTCTACCCTGCAACTTGTGTCGCAACGTTTTGCAGCATCAATGACTGAAAGTGACCCTTTGACGTCACGTGATCATCAAAGCGAGACAAGTTGCACGAAAGGTTGCCTAATGTAACACGGTCAAGGAACTTGTCTCGCAGCGTGGGAAAATTTATGGCAACAAAATTGCGAGACAAGTTGCAATAGAAATTGCCTAGGGTAACAGCGCCTTAAAGCTTGACAAAATACAACCGAAGTGCAAAAGACAAAACAGAACAAACAAACAAACGAACGAAAGTTCTTGTTCGGTTTGATGAATCCAGAACTACTTTTCCCTCAGGCACAAGTCCAGATAGCGCCGTGAGGGGGCCTGGGAAAGAGAACCGGGGACCGTCACGAAAGCAAAAGAAATCTAAAGAAGAAGACGCAAAAAGCCGCTGTTCACAAATAGCCGGAAACGTGGCGCCGTCCCTGCAGATGTTGAACGCTCAACTGGAAGAACAGCAACGACAACAACGAGCCTTTATGAGTGGAGCTACTAGCCATCCGCGAGAGGAACGGCCCGAGGATTCTGTGACGCGTGACGGCCGTGGCGTGATGGATAAGAGCTCTTCGTCGCACATTCCGGAGAATGGTTTCAAGTAGATCATATTTAAGCCATTTACATATGCTGAAGATGAAACAGATATACTCCATACACATGTACACAGACATTTAAACACATACACTCGTGCAGATAGCGTGGCATTATACCCCCAAACTAACGTTTTGCCATTCTCAGCTTTGTAACACTTTTATTTTCATGTCTGCCCGTGATTTGCCAGTCTCCTACTTCAACCAATAGGCCATTTTCCTACTGCAAAATTTTCGTGGTACCATTCCCTCGTGGGGGCAAAATGTGATATATTAAATATTATTGAATCAATGAGCCCATTTTTGGCCGAGTAATGCCTTTTTGCCCTTACAAGGGAATGGAACTAGGAGAAATTTGCATTAGCGAAATGGCCTGTTGCCAGAGTGTCGAAAGTATGAAGAGAGTTCTTTCTTAGGCTACGTTCACACTTGGAACCCGAGCAGTAGTTCCCGGTTACGGGCACAAAATGGGGTTGTGTTAACACGTCAAGTAGCCGGATTCTAATTATGTACATACTTAAAATAAACCGAGAAGGTGCTCACTGCATTTAAGCTGTGCAAAGCAGTGGACGATACGTAAAAGTGCCTCAGAATTTCCGAAAAACGTGTGCACACAGGGAGCCAGTGTATTGGAATAGGAACTTATATGGATTATACAGGATAAAATTAAAAGATGTTTGGAGGTTTGGGGCACCTTTGTGTTGATATGCTAGTTACAATAGTTTTCTGTGCTTAATTTCTCTAAATCTGCCCCGTACAGACCACGCTTAAATTTTGCCAACACGATACCAAACAAACCATTCTATCTAATTTTCGGAAAATGTTATTCTGACAGATTCTGACGTAATGTGATTCGTTCCTCTTTTTCTTGCGATTCAATTTCTGACTAGAAATCATCTATTTTGTATTTAGAGTAGTATAACACACGCTTTGGAAAGCTGTGACGATGTTTTGCATGAGTTTAGTTCAAGATCTTTTTCTAGCCCACAAAACTGTAGTAAACCACCTTGAGAAAACAACTCATTCAAATAACATCCAGGATCTCGGTCAAGTGTGAGGTGGGACTTGAGATCTGCGGGTAGGAACGGACTGAGGAAGTTTGTCTTTGTTTGAGATAAACCCACCCTTAATGGCAGAGAAAAGCAAACTGGAAGAACAAGTAAAGCCAGCGACACACTACTAAGCGATTTTGTTCGCCGATCGCGGCGATTTTGATCGCCAGCGACAATCGCCAGCGAATTCAACCCTACTTTTGTTCCCAGGCGTCTCTCAAAATAAATTAAAAATGACCTGTACGCCTGTTTAGCTAGTCACGTGATAAAATCGTAAGGTCTTATTGGGTGAATCGTTCAGCAAGGAGCGGGCACACTAGATGAATTGCGACGAATTTAAGGCGGGTGTACGCCCGAATTTGAATGAAATTTTAAGAAGGTTAGAGAAGGGATGAAAGGAAATTAGTTTTGAAACACTGACAGTTAACCCCCCCCTCTTCCACGCAAGAGCACCCCAGGTTGTTAGGGGTCTTTTCGGGTTTGCATATACTCATTTTAAACTCCAAATGCTAATTTTTAAACCACATTAAACCCTCACTTACCCTGGTCCCAGAGGTTTTTCTTGATTTTTCCCCGCGTTTTCTCTCTCACGCGGGGAAAAATCAAGAAAAACCTCTGGGACCGGGGTAATCTTCACTATTTCTTATTTCTCAAAATTTTCCTTCTCTTTTGAGAAAAACTAACTCCTCCCGTGTGTAAACTCATCCCAAATTGGTTTACAAAACACCGTAAATCATCGATTCGCGTGATGAGCCGAGGTTGTTGGCGTTGTTTGAAACGCGAACGAGATATTTGCATTAAGCCCATTTTAAGCAGCAGAAAAACGGCTTTCAGCTTTACCCCCGCCTCGAAGCAACTTGCCCCTGATGCTCAGGGCCGAGTTGTTCCAAGCAGGGTTAAAGGCTGGTTTTCACTAGCGACGGAGTCGGAGTCGTAGTCGGAGTCGTAAGAGCGCTTATGACCTAGTGAAAATCAAAGATCGGAGTCATAAGGCCCGTTTACACGACCGAAAAAATTGGAAAGGCTCGGATAAAAAGACGAACGGCTTTGACAAAATTTGACGTGTAAACGGTACTTGACCCGTCCCAGTCTTATCCCTTCCGTTCCTAAAAAGGTCCATAGGCGGCTATTCGGTACATTCTCTCAGAAGCATTTCTTTGAAGAATGGCTCGCGCTGTCAAACGTGAATTTTGTGTTCTCTTCAGAAGAAATCAGAAAAGTGCTTGTAAATCCATGATAGTCGGAGATACGCACAGTGAACTGTATGTGTAAGCGCATATGAACAACTAATCGGAGCAGTTTTGTTTAATTATCGCTCTAATTAATTATCGGCTCTATCGTTATCGGTCTCGAAGAAAACAACGTGTAAACGGTCTGGTACCCGTTCCAAGGGGCTCTCAAGTACTGTGCCTTTTCAAGTACTGTGCCTTTTTCTGGGCCTATAAGCTCGACGGAATCGGAGTCGCAAGGATCAGAACGGTTCCATTTTCTTCCGACTCCGCTTCCGACTACGTCGCTTACGATCTAGTGAAAACTGCGTTGTCGGAGTCGCAAGCAGAAGCGGAGGAATAACCCAGTAATAATACTCGTTCTGCGTTGTGATTGGTTTATTCTTCCGCTTCTGCTTGCGACTCCGACAGTATGGTTTTCATTTGATCGTAAGCGACGGAATCGGAGCGGTAACTCAAAAGAATTGCTTAGATAGATAGATAAATAGATAGATAGATAGATAGATAGATAGATAGATAGATAGATAGATAGATAGATGGATAGATAGATAGTGTCTATTTACCACGCTTGCAGCACAAAAGCTGGATTACGGTGGTGTCAGCCTGTATACAATACATATACAACATAAAAATTACAATACATATAAATTATTCACACTAATAGCTAACATGGACATTGGTTCCAAGGTCTCTACGCGTATCTGTAAGTGATAAAGTTCCTTAGACGGTCAGTGTTCACCCTAGGGCGGGACTGGAGTAGGCTTTGGTACATTGTGCCCGAAAAAAAAGCATATTATGCTTTTAGCAGTGCTCATATTTTTTAGAAATTATGCCAACATTATGCTACTGAAAATTATCCTCTCTGTCACCGAGATTATGCTAACACAAGCAAAACCAATTGAGTTATCCAGTGGATTTATCCGGCGGATAGCGCTATACATCGTTTGAACAACTGGGGCCAGGTGTGTATATTTTATCAAATTTGAACTATTTTCCAGTCCCAAGGGTCGGGAATTTGACCAAAAAATTGCAAGAAAATTCAAATGACGCACCTTTGCCCGTGCCCCTCCCTCTCCGTCTAAACATTGATAGGTGCATAAATTATGCTTAAAATTATGCTAGCACAATCTACCAAAGCCTAGACTGGAGAGTACTCCCAGACCGTAGCCCGTAGCCATGGGGGTGATTTACAGTAGCTGGGAGTAAGGAGCATATTGGCTCCAGACCGTTACCTCGTACATAAGATATAAAATCGTACATATTTCCTTACGTCTCTCATTCAGTGTTTTAAGCCCAGACTCCGATGCGACTCTTACGACTCCGATGTTTGATTTTCACCTGATCGTAACGTTCTACTGTTCCGATTACGACTCCGACTCCGACTCTGTCGCTAGTGAAAACCAGCTTTTAGCGCTAACCCGGGGTTAAGTCAGATGAAAATCGTATTAGTTGTCATGGTATTTTCCTGAAAGTTCTACTCCAAGAGAAAGCCTGGGTTCCAGGGTCATAACATCCGGGGTGTTGGATTTTTTTGACGTGACAATCCTTCCGTCGTCATCGTCTGTTTTGGTCCAAGGGCTTGAAGTCTCTTTGTTTTGAAGAAAACGATTAGTCATCGAGATCGAAGAATAGCGGGGTTTTACCGTATTTTGTCACTTTCGAAAGGGCATTTCGAGCTCTGGTAATACGTCAAGCTATTCAAATGAGCAGGGCGGTAAAAGTGAAAGCGGGATCTAACTCGTCCACCGGGCGATTCGAGATAAACGCATGTTGTTCTTGGGAAGAGCTGAAATTTCAAGTTAGTGTTGCATGCATGCATGGTATTCCCCATTGCTTGAGGTGGATATTTGGGCATAAGGGTTTGGGTGTTAACTCTACTTTTATCTGTTATGATTTCGTCTTTTTGTAGATCAGAGACTTGTTTGATTTGGAAGAAGATTTCACTTTGAAGTACATCGATGACGAAGACGAAGTGGTTAGCATGTTTCATTTGTTATTCACAACATTATCAAACTAAAGCAATTTAGCTCAATCTGTCGAGTAAAACGAAAAGATCTCTGTATTAGTAGGTTTCCTTGTATATTTATTTGGTCTTGAGCTCAGTAAAGCTTTATTATATCCTTTGTGTTTCTCTCTTTTGTTCATTTTGTAGGTCACATTAGGAACACAAGGTGAGAAACATTAAAAAAATATGATATGCAGTTGTTTCATGATGCAAGTTACATGCAGTGGACCATATTCGAGAATACGATTAATAAGCGGAGTGTTCTCGTGATTTGGTTTAGTTAGATAATTATAGAAGCTGACTCACGTTCTACTGTATTCAACTGTGTATTAAGAGCAATTTTGTTCTCGTACAGCTGTTTCTCGAAAAACCTCGTACGGATAAATTTTTAGTTTTAAATCTTATTGCCTGTAGAGTTTTATTTCCGGGATGCAGGTTTTGCAAGTTATTGTAATACAGCTAGATTTATTGCTTTTTTTATTAATTCGTTTCATTATAATTATGTACTTTTTCGTACTTTTGAATCAATTCTCAGATCTTTGGGGTAAATGCACGTCGTTTGATCAGTATTGTTTACGTGCAGGGTGGAACATCTTAGCACCGGGAACATCCTCGAAGTCGAGACAATTTTTCGTTTGGTTTATCTGCAGAGATTTCGGTTAGGGTTAGCGTTTTCTTTCATCAAGCAATTGGCAAAATGAAGGAGCTAAACGCCCGACCACTGCCACGTTTGTTTTTTCTGCCTAGTGCCAGATTTGTGTTAGTGAAGGTAGTTAATGTGGTGCAAGGATCTCCGGAAAGATTTCTGTACAGCCCCCTACATTAATCATGCATGCATATTCCTTTTAACCCTCTTCCAAAAAGAACGAGTGTGAACAGAGTTTTGCAAGGAATGTGTATGCATAATGAAGTAGGGACCTGTACGGGAAGGATATTTGTTTATTTATTATGATTTTATTGAAGCCATTCTGGTTTGTTTTGTTCTTAGGTGAACTAGAAGAAGCACTAAAGGTAAGCTTTCAAGGTTCAATAAAGAAATCATGGCTCAGATGTGGAGTTACAGTAATTGAGTTCCTGGTATGGTTTAAAAACCAGTTTAAGAACCTCTTTAACTTTTATCTTCTTGTTTTCACATCATTACCATAATCTGGGACAATGGAATATAAAAAGAAAATGGTTAAAAAAAATTAAATGCTCAACGCTCACTACTCTTCTGAAGACTCGTCTCATTGAGGTACATGCATTTTTTCATTTCAATTAAGGTCACACAGAAAACAGGATTACTGAAGTTGGTTGTGGAACGTTCGTCTGACGAAAGGACAAGTACAGGGATTGAAAGTTTCAGGGACTTACTTGCAGAGTCTCCCAAAGGAACACCTGTTGTAAGTAGTTTGATAGTAGAATTTTATGCCAGGCTTTTATGTGTGCCAAAAAATTTTGACGAAAGGCTGAATGCAGAAATGCCTGAAAGCCAAAATAATTTATTACAGCAAAGTTTCAGCTTCTCTGAGCTGCATGTAGCTTTTCTATTAAGTCAGCAGCAAAATACTGGTTTCATTTCCTTGGATAGTGGGCGAATTCTTGCGCTTAGCTCTTTAATTTCTTCATTCAACCAGGGGTCAATTTTAGAAAAATTTATGCTCTTTTATTTTACAAGAGTCACTATTGTTTCCCTGGCTGAAAACTGAACGGCTGAAAACAACAGCTGAACTTGTGAAATACAACTCACAGTAAAATCTTTATAAGACTGAACTTAGGTTTATTTCTGGTGTAAAGGGGTCATCTGGGAAAATCCCACATGTTCAGGGATCTTACTGTTTCATGACCATTCTAGATACATGTACATATTAATTTTGCCGACCAATGAAGATTGGAAATTGTAGACACTTGTACTGTTGGGATGTCAACAATGTATTGTCTTATTATGGTTTCCAAGCCTAAAATTGGCCTCGTTCCAGTAGGCTTTCCAGTTTGGCATACTTTTTCCTGTGAATCTGGATTGGACATCTGAGACTTCTCCTGACACAATCTGAAAAACCTGGGGCTGTTGGGAAACTGCAAAATCCCCAGTTGTCTGGGATTTTGCAAGGGTTTACTTGTAATGTTGCAAGAAGATATCACAGATCACAGAACTGCATGTAATAATTTAGTTCAGTCAATAATTGATGGCCTCCTACATGTAAGTGACATTTTTGAGTGTGTTTGGCCATTTTGCAAAATGACACCAAATTTTGCACACTAAAGTGCAGTCAAGTTATGGTGTGACCTATCCCGACTCATTTGAGTACCCTGTGCAGGCGGCTAGGCACCTGGTGCAAAAAGGTGGAATGATGAGAATAAAATTTGGTGATACTTTTTTTTCTTCTTTTCATCGCATTGCTCTAATTTTTGGCATACATCACAGGAAAATTCATGTAGTCTTGTAGTGCAGTTGATTTGGCAGAAATTGGGTGTGATTTTGCAAAGTGACCAATAAAATGCTGAAAAGTTGGTTAGGACGTCTTTGCCTAGAAGCCTTCAATTTTGTTCTTTCTCTTCTCGTCATTTTCAGGCTCCAAAGCGGAAATTTTTGGTCAACTCCCCTGTCCAGTCAGAGGAAAGCTGTGCGATCAAGACTGCAAAAATGGATAACGTAGGTCAAGAAACAGAGGTTGCTGCTCCAATTGAACACGGGGCTTCTGAGGTAGTTGCAAATGATGTTGAATTGCCATCCAAAGAGGACATTGTTCATGAGGTGGATGGCAATGATGTTGCATCTGAAGTCACTGATGGAATGGACATCAGAGGCCAAGTGCTGAACACTCCTTCTTTAGAGACACCTTTCATCAGTAGGGAAGGCAGTAACACAGGATCTGGGGAACAGTATATCCCTCTCGTGCAGTTGATGGTACCACCACCAACTGGTCCACCACCACGACCCCCTCCTCCCTCAGTTCAAGCCCCTCCGCCCTCAGTTGAACCAAAGAAAACTCCCAAAGGTCACAAAGCAAAGAGTTGCTACCAAAAGTTGGCTGAAAGTGTTGCAGCTGAGCTGGCTGCCACGAATGACACTCTGCATAAAAAGTTACGTAGATGGAAGCTGCAGGATAAGGAACAGCTATCCAGTGATTTACAAACTCTGGGTGACGTAGAGGAAGATACTTATGTGTTTGTTAATGAAGGTACATATATCCACACGGTGCATTAGGATTTTTCATTTTTTGCATTATGATTATTTTTCTTATAAAATCTCAATGTCATAATGAGTAACACGTTGAAAGATTGAAAAAATGATTTAAAAATTTAAAATAATAATAATGCAACATTGTCTAATAATAATAATAATAATAATAATATTGATAATAATAAAATTATTGATAAATATTTGGGCTTAAAAACCCCTCCATTGGACTGACAGTCAGTGTGATATCTCAGTCAGCAATACTAATAATATTAATAATGATAATAATAATAACAATGACGATGGTGATTAAATCAATTAATGAAATGATGAATTTATCAGTAACAAGATGGGCATGCAGCTGTATTTGCAAAAAACACCAGTTAAATCACAGGCTGCCCAGACTCACAGTAATTTTATGTTATCGTACTGATTTATAGGATTTCTATGGCGAAAATGAAATAATGAAAAAAAAAAAAAAGAAAGAAAGAAATAGTCTAATCTTTGCTCATCTAGCGAAGAAACAAACACAAGGATGCAAGAGACAGTAAAAGTAAGTTTGTTTTAATTACTTTCTTTGCTATGAGCTAAGATCGTTATTTCATTTTTCCCAGATAAACCCTATAAACCAGTACGATAACTAAGCATAGGCCATAATGTGAGTCTGGGCTGCCAGTGGTTAAATAGTTGGGACAAAGGTCATCTTTAATTATCATCATTAATGTTGTGGTGGTCATCAGTGCTTAAGCCCCCAGTAGTTTTGTCCCACATGTACAAAAACAGGGTTCGTACGGGTCACGGAAAACCTGAAAAGTCACGGAATTGAAGTATTTCAGTTTCCAGGCCTGGAGGGTCATGTAATTTAATTTTTGGTCATGGCAGGTCATGGAAATTATAGTTATGTCTGGTATGTAAATTATTGCAGATGTCGAAGCAAGGACAAAATAAAATGCAGGCGACTTATGTCAGAAAATACCCCAAAACAAGGACGATTTTGACAATTTTCGAGAGTAGCAGCTAAACTTGAGGTCACAGAAAACTGGAAAAAGTCATGGAAAGGGTCATGGAAAGGCATGGAACTTGAAAAACTCTTAAGAGTACAAAACCCGAAAAATGATTAATTTAGCCAGAATACTCTGTAAGTAGGTTTTTTTGTTTGGCCAGGTAATTTGATTACACCTAATAAGGAGATGTACTTTGAGAATGTCAGTCTGATGGCATCTCTTAATCAGTCTAAAGGTGATGTTACACGAGCCGATTTTTAACGCCGATTTTTAATGCCGATTTTTAATCCATGTTACGCGAGACAACTTTTAACGCAACTTTGTTGCGGCAACGGTATGTTACACGAGACGATTTTTAACGCAACATTGCTCGCAACATTTGAACCCAGGCTCCTGCCCGACAAATCCCGGGCAACAAATATGGCTGACAATCAGTCAATCCGTGGTGCATTCTGGGATGATGTTGTGTTAAAAGTCAGTGTCGGGGGTGTTACACACACCAACACCAACAAAATTCGGGCAACAATGTTGCATGTTTTTGAATCGCTTTCAAAAACCTGCAACATGTTGCCGCAACAAAATGTTGCGTTAAAAATCGCCCTGTGCGCCACGTTACACGAGACAACTCTTAACACAACAATGTTGCGTTAAAAATCGGCGTTAAAAATCGGCTCGTGTAACATCACCTTAAAGAAACCTTAGGCAAATGTTCTGTTTCCCCAGAGAATTTGCCTGGTTCAGGTAGTAGTGGCACAGAACCTCCTAAAGTTGACCATGCTTCAGTGGAGGAAACAGTTCATCAGGTTGTGCAAGAGGTAAAATATTTCACAGTCAAGTCCCAGATTAAGGTCCCACCTGTTACAAAATGTACATTGTATAACTTAACTTGTGATCTGTTATGTGAAAAGGAGCACTAACAGCTATCCATTCGAATGGCAGGAGCTGTTCACTAACTGTTCACTAACTGTTCACCTAGAGTGAACAGGCATTCAAAGGATTAATTTTGCTTATCCCTTCAAAAGAATTTATACCTGCTCATCCATCCCAAAAAAGTTTGATCTGTTTCTGTGGTTTGGGTTGTGCATTCAACAAGGGATCGTTGAGCTCATTTGAGGCTTTACAAGGTTGTAGCTGTGGGCCAGAGTAACTCGCTGTCTGATCAAGTAACGGATAATGTTCATTGTGGATTTCTCAAGAGACTACAGTCTTGAGGGAAAAAGTGTTGGGAAAAATGTTATTAAAAAGACATTTTGATTTGTGCATGCAAGCATAACAATATTCTTAAGCCCCCTCCCCCAACTGGCAACATTGTAGTGGGGAGGAGGGGGGGGCTCTTAGTAAAACTTTCAATTTTGTTGTTTTATGGAACATAGAAATGGGGAGATGTGTATTTTATGGTGGTGTGTTGCATTGCCCCGCAAGTTTTGTCCAAGATTGAAGTAAGATTGTATTTTCTTGCAGCAATCATGAGATTCTTTTCTTTATTTCAGGCTTCAAATAAGTGATTTTTTTTTACTTTTTCGTATTTACAAAGTAAATAATATTAATAGATGAACATTTTTTGTAACTTTTACTTACAGACACTACCAAAAATAGTAGAACAAACCTTGAACTGTCTTAGAGGATTGCAAATAGATGACAAGTCACCTAGGCCTTCAGTGGAGCAGATACCTGGAAAACCAACTAGCTCCAGAGGTAAAATGATTGACCAGTATTAAGTTTTTATTTCTTGGGCAGAAGGGACCAAGTAATGAAGGAATGAAAGTCTTTACTGCAATAATCAAGATACATACTTGTACATCAGACATGTAAGTTGACAATAATAAGAAGTAATAAAAAGGCTACACTCAGGTGTAAAGAAGGTACGACTATATCAAAGTTACCGAAACTGGAAGACGTTCTGTTCTGACTCGTGGCAAGATGTACATGTGGGTGTCGTTGTGTCCGTGGCTGTGTAACTTCTGGTCCCTCAGCATCGGTAGTAGGTCCTGTAGGCAGTGGTCGTTATCTGTGGTGATTTGATGCCATAGCTTCATATCCTTCTTCCTAATTATTTTCATCTGTGAAGGGAGTGTAGTCCTTGGTGTGGCCCGATTTGAATGTCGATTGTTTGCAGAATTTATCGATGTTGTTTACATCTGATGTATTTCTTTAAGGCCGATCTACATGGTACATGTGCAAACTTTGCTTTCAACTGTTGTCTGTGATTTCTTTTGTTCGAGTCGCGTGCAATAGTTGTTGGCAAGTTTTAGGCTTGATTTACATGACGGAATTCTCTGAGCTGGTTGCATGCAGTAGTTGTAGGCAAAGTTGTACCTTTTTATTGGCCTTGCCAAACCCCATCACATATTATTTTTTCCCCAGTTATCCACAAAGGAATCTTCTGTGCTGAGTGTAGTCAAGCTGTCACTGGAATCCGCTACAAATGCTGGTACAGCAGAAGTTGTAACAAAAGTCAATGTGTTTATTTATTATTGAGCATCACTTGATTATACTGTGCATGCCACACACTGCACCTTCTGGAAAGGAGGCCCTACAGTGAAAACCTAGATGCTGGAGATTAAAGGGGTTATTCACCAGCTGGGAGGTCTGTATTGGGAAATACTGTGCCCTACAGTGTAAGTCTTGGATACTGCCCGAGGCCGCAGGCCAAGGGCTGTACTCAAGACAGGGGGCACAGTTTTTGCCAATACAGACCGACCTAGACCAGTGAATAACATTTTTATTTTTTTCTAAAACACAATGAGAGGTGTGCCAGAGACCCGAACATTTTAGGGCTGTAAGGATGCAACTGATTCTGCCTGCCATGAGCAGGCCAGATAACAAAATTCCGCCCGGTCCTGGAACCAATCAGATTGCAGGATTTGTTGAATTCTGCCCGCTCACGCACTGACAAAAAAATAAAATAATTTAATATGTTCAGGCACACTCAATGCACAAAGAGAAATATTACTAGTAATCTTTGGCATGTTAGCACATGATGTACATATTTCTTTCTTGTTTTTTTATTATTTTGTGACTATTAAATGCAAAATGGACACTAACACTTCAAGTATCTGTCTCGAGGAAGTAGCTTTTTGCTATCAGGTTCTGATCTGTGGAACAGTTTTGACCAGCTTCTAATGTTAGCAAGAAACTGTTGGAAAGGCTAGCATATTTGCTCACAAAAGTTAGCATCCACTCACAGGGTTAATGCCATTGGCTGCCTAGTGCCGTTAAATTGCGTCTTTGTACCGTCTGTTTGTAAAAGTCTGTTTATTGTCCTAATGGCTGCTACTAATTATTACTAATTTCTGTCAGTGATCAGTTTGAATTATAGTCGATTACCCATTGATGTTAGAATGGTTTTAAGCTTAAGTGATGATAATTTATAATTAATTTTAATGCCTACAGTTTTTGCACTGACTATGACCTTTGTGAAGATTGTGAAGGAAAAGAAGGAATCCATCATCCGGACCATTTCTTTGCAAAGCTGCGCAACCATGTTCCTGGAATTGGCCGGAAAAATGGAGAGATGATTCCAGTGTTGAAGAACTTTGTTTACCGGGCAGCACTGAAAGAAAAGTGTAGAGATGCGAAGAATGAAGAGAAGAAGAAGGAGACGGAAGAAAGGAAGGGGGAGAAGAAAAAGGGAAAAGAAGAAAGGAAAGAAGAGAAAAAGGATAAAGAAGAAAGATGGGAGGAGAAAAGGAAGGTGAAGGAGGAAAAGGAACGAAAAAAGGACAAGAAGCTTGTAAAGGCAGCCAGACAGGAGGAGAAGGACAAGAGAGAATTGAAAAGGAGATTGAGGCAAATGTAATTTATTAATAACAACTGTAATAATAGATATTATACAACAATTTGCATTGGCACCTCCACAGAGTGGCTGTTTTTCCACTGGATCCAGATTGAATTGGAATTTAGAAATCTTGGTTTTTGAGGGGAGGGGAAAGCTGGGACAAGGCTGACAAGTTCATTTTACAACCAATAAGTTGTCACCATGGTATATAAAATATACAGGTTGTTCGCAAAAATGCACCTATGTGTAACAACTGTAGTTATGAGACCCTTTCTCGTCCTTTATAGCCAGCAGAATGGTCACCGCCAAGACTCTATTTTGTACCCTGTTTTTGTTTAAAACTGCCATTATTATGGGTGCTTTTTTGGGGGACTATTCTGGAATAAGAATCGATGGAATGGTCAGTCTAGGTGTTTTGGGGGGACTTATTCGGTTTTCGGAATGAGCGGAATGGTATTCCATTCATACTGTTCTCGATAGCAGAATGAATGGAATAAACAGAACACGGTTTACTTGGAATTCACAGAATATGCGATTTTGAGATACATGAACCATTGCATTTTTGGAAGACATGTTTTTTTGGAAAACCTCATTCCTGTTATTCCTTTAATCCTAAACTGGAATAGGGATATGGTAGGCAGAATAGTCCCCCCAAAATGCACCCTATGGCATCAGTCGGGGCTTTGCTTGTAGAAATCGATAGAGTGGTTTTCAACTGAGTGTGGTAATTACAGAGGCAGTCATTTTTAGGAACGAAACGAGTTGCCTTCATCAACCACAAATGGAAGTGTCATTCACCACTTGGTTTTACCAGCCAATCAGTGTTAGTTTTGTATCTGATTCGTTGAAAAGTTGGCGCAAGTTTTTTTATCCAGTCATGAAGCACACCAAAAGCAAAGCAGTTGCGTACTAACTTTCAACGCTCATGCGAAGACCATCGTAAATGATATTATTATTATTTCTGATTTGTAACAGTCGCCACGAGAGAGATTCTGCTACAGCCATGGAAAGGTTAGAAAACTGTCTGAATGCAGAGTTCATTGCAGATGCCAGCATTCCTGATGGTACAATATTGAGGGCAGGTCAAAAGGTCAGTTCCTTGCTCCTCCGAGACATGTTCAGAAATGCAAGTAATTAGATGCATGCGGATTTTGATAAGTGTTATGAAGTGTCCCCTTGCTCTTCTTCTCAACTTCAACATCACATGTGTCCAGAATTTATTTATTACAGGCAATAAACATCACAAAGTGTCCCCCAAACTGTGCATTTCAACTAAACATAAACAGTTGCATTTACCCTAACCAAGAAATAACCCTAACGCAAACCCTAACCCTATTGTTAGAAATAGGCACTAGACGCTTAGACCTAACGGGAAACTTCGTGATGGATATCAAAATTGAGCATGCATCTAATGACTTGCATTTCTGGACGTAAGTGGTTCCTCCATCTACAGTACTCTGTCTGTGCATATCCTCATGTATGACATCATATGTGCAAATCCTGCTTGATACTCATAAATCACACGTTGCCAGTTGCATCCCCTTTTAGATGCTCTCTTGTAATCATTTAAATAACAACGAGAAATAAATTAATAGCAAATCTGTCTTCTGCTTGGGACTTGCATTTTGGTGGTTGTGCCCATCCCAATTTTTTTAATTGCATGAGTACTTGTCTAGTTATCTCATCTTATGTCTAGTCTTTGTCTTACTCTCTTCTTTTGATTGGCATATTTTGTAAGTTTATTTTCCAAGCATTGGCTTGTTCCTTGGAAGTCCTGAAAACTCTCTCAGCTCGAAAAAGCATTTTGTAAAATTACCATCTGCTTAATGTGAAAAGCTGGTCTTTTAACGATTTTAAGCCGAGAAAATTGAAAGTCATTGGAATCTTTTATGCCTTGAAAGGTGTGCCTTTTGGAGATTGGCTATTAATAGTGATTGTGCATACCTTACCAGCTAAAGGCGCTGTTACACTGTGCAATTTTCCGTGCAACTTGTCTTGCATTGTATCCTGCAGTGCCATTGCAAGACATGGTGCACAAGACATTGTTTAATGCACCTATTTTTGCCATTGCAAGGTTATGTTACACAGAAATGTTTTGTGCAACTTGTCTCGCAATGGTGTTGTGACACAAGTTCCCCAAACATTGCACAGTGCAACAGTGCCTTAATTAAGGAATTCTTACTAGTCTGTGGCTTGTTGGCTAGAGTTAGTTTGGAACCCCGTAGTAATGAATTTTTTTACTCTTCTTTCAGTTCGTGAAGTGTTGGATTGTGAAAAACAAAGGACGCCGATGGAATGCCAGAACAGCAGTAAGTATTCTCCATGCAGGGGTTGGAGATGTTGCATGCGAGCAGTTCAACCAGTGAGCAAACTGTAAGGAGTTCTTGTATCTCCTTTCACGTGACATTTTGTGCATGACATCTTGCTGAACCAAGCATGTTCTCAGGCTCCTGCCTTTTCAGCTAAACTTGTATAAAAATAATACTCAAAGTCAGATTGTTTGTTTGTTGACCACAGCTGCGATGTGTTGAGGGAAACATCATTGTTGCATCGGGAGAGAATGTTGTGGATGTTCCTTTCCTCAAGCCTGACGAGGAAGGTGAACTAACAGTACCTTTTGTCTCTCCATCAGCACCTGGACATTATGAAAGGTAAGAATTAGAAAGGCACAGATCCAAAGAAGGAGTCCATCAAATCAGTCAAAATCAAAGGCTCCTGTGAGCCAACTTGTGAATGCAGAAGTACATGTAGAGTTTTACCGATACAGCGGCCATCTTGAATTCTGTTGTTCTGAAAAAGATAATTATCATGGGTGCCTAGGGGGGAAATTGGCAGGCAACTTTGGGTATAAATTTAGTTTTGGTTCAATAATTATTTTTCAAACCAGATCAATTTTCGTATTTTCTTTGCCTCAGATTAATTATGGTGTGAAATGAAGGAAAACAAAATTTATACACACAACATGTATGAATTTGC
>BLFK01000187.1:449537-464537 GCA_014634185.1 Astreopora myriophthalma
GAATAGAGTCCTGGAAAGAAATTGTAACTATGTCCTTAAAAGTCATCTAAAAGTACTTAAATTTTCGGTCGAAGTTAGGAACTGAGTAGAATTACTTAATTATACAGTAACTTAATCATCTGTGAATTATTGTTGGCAGATGCTATGACTGATGTAGAAAGCATTTCCAGTGATGTGTCATGCGAATTCATGGTGGTACCTGTTCCCCCATGTTTTGACCCAGAGGCGTCCCTGAATGCAGACCCCACTCATGTGACTGTGAGTGTTACTGAGTACAAACAGATGTCAGAGAGTCAGCGTGGAGGTTTTTCATTGGACGTGAGTGATCGCGCTTCAATCAAGGCCACTGCTAACAGTGGTTCCTTTGAGGCTCCATTCACAGAGAAGAGGGCTGTTGCCTGTGTTGGGACAATGATAAAGGGCCGTCCTGATACTACAATCACCAGTGATGGGACATCATTGGAGGGTGATTCCAACGCTGATCAAAGGGATTTCATGAGTGCTGAGACAACGGTAGAGATGACGTCAGCAACACCTACTGAACAGGGGAATCACGTTTTCGATCTAGAAAATGAAACGGTGCCATTGCTTCCAGAGCCGCTGATTCCCGAACCTGGACGGGACTCGCCCGTAGCTGTGGATTCAGCCCCGAGAGGCATCAGCAGCGGTGTAGAGGAACCGCAGGCTGTCATCACGCATGAGCCACTCGCTGTGCCGGAGCCCGCAGCACCGGACAGTGGGAGTGTTAATGACAACGGTGCTTATGATGATGACGATGACGATGATGAGGAGGAGGCGGAGGAGGACGAGGACGAGGACGAGGACGAGGACGAGGACGATCTGCCAGCTCAGCCAGGATTGATCTCACTGCCAATCGCAGCCCAGCCTGTCACAGGAACGTATGAGCTACCTCCAGTCGCAATTCAACCCGAACCTTCAGTAGCCGTCATTGCAACGCCAACTACAGTGCGACCTGTGGTCGAGGACCCCCGTACCCCCGACGGTAGTGGCATTGATTTTCCAGCCCACGTCGTGTCAGATGTGCTGTCCACCGCCTTCGATGCTGTAGCGAGTGCGGGAAGGGCCGTTATAACCACGGTGGATAACTTCTTTGCTGGAGCACCTAAGCCAGAAGCCACTGCTGCTTACAACCCAGAAGAAGGTTGCGAGATCTCGGTGAATACGCCAGCGGAGATTGACTCACCTGCAAGGGTGAGACATGTAATGGTATTTTATTTCCAATGAAATGTTCGCCTCTTTGTGGACTTCTATTACAGTTCACTTGCTCACCACTGTCTAAAACTAAAGTATAGAAGTAAAAACTAAAGTGAAGTAAAGAAACTGTAAGATTTGAGCCACTCTCAGGAGTTTTGGTGAGCAAGGGGACATGACCAATTTGAATTGGGGAACAGGGGAACAAAGACGAAATATCTCGGGTAACAAGAGAACACAAACCATTTTAGGGATCAAAAAGCCGGGAAAAAGTTCGAAATTAATTTCAGGAACAAGGGAACACAAGCAAATTTCTTAAGGGAACAAAGGAACAAGGATCCCCTCCTCCCCCCCCTACCCATGGGAGGGGCTCAGATTTGAAGCTTGTGGGGCCGGAAGCAAAAAACCAGCTTGACGAAGCCCAACTAGAAGTTGGCAGTCGGCTGGTTATTTACCGTAAACAGGCAGCCATCCGGCTTGACAAATTGAAAGCGAAAGAGTTACTTTGTGTAAACTGAAACGTTTGTCCCTACGGTACACTCAGAATCTAAAGCCGTCAAATTGTGACTTCTTAGGCCCCACAGAGCAGTATCAACTGGACTAGTAGAACCGTCGGGGGAAACACCAGAGTACTCGAGTTAATGGAGAATCGGGTAAGAAAAGGTTGTTTTTTGATCAAGCAAGGAAACTACGTTTTGATTTGATTTGATTTGGTGTTTGACGTGTGGAGACGAAGGTTTTAGTGGGCAAATTGCTGCCTCTTATGATCTTGGTTGCCTCCATTGTTTGGTAGTCTTTTGGGGATAGACATTATTTCATGTGAAACAACGAAGCCTATACCGTAACGCCTCATAAAATCCACAATGGCGGCGTCCAGGAAATTTTAGGGTGCATTTTTTTTGCGACTTCTTCGTTTTTTTTCTTTTTTCGGCTTAAAAACGGAATAGTTTTGGCGCAGGTGGACTGAGAACCAGCGCGCGGGTTAGTCTGGACCCAAGCTATATTTCAGTGATATTTCTGCAGGGCACGCTTGATTTTCCCAGAATAACGCTGATTTCGAGTATTTCTAGCAAACTTTATTCCGTTCATTCTATTCTATTCTGGAGCACAAATAAACAGAGTGTTAATTCGTTCATACCGAAAACGGAATAGGTCTAGAAAAGAACACGATTACCGAGTAGTCCGTGTGTTGCTATCCGGGTATTTTTTTTTTATCAAATGCTGAACGACGTTTTCTCATTTTTCCAACCAAATATGATGTAAGCCAGTGTTTCCAATAGCGCTCGCTTGTTTGTTTGTTGGTTTTCTTTTTTACTCATCCACTTGAGTAAGTTATGTCGTTTTGGGTCCCGGGTGATAAGAGTAACTTGAAAACAGGCAACATGGAGGAAAGTTTCTTGCCTAAGGTAACAACAGGACAGCAAGCCCCGTCCTTTGGATACGAAGTTCGTTGCGCTGACCACTATACCAACACGCCCAGCTACACTAACAGATTAGTATTAGTGTCGTAGCACCAATGATGTTCCTACCATTAGGCTAATGTTTTTTTCCCCTTCCCAACAGGATCCTCCTGATGTACACCCGGAAACGTGGCCTCCAGGGCGATCCCCAAACACTTGCCTTGATTGTCTGATGGAGATGGGGTTCTGCGATCGCAAGCTGAACGAACAGCTGTTGAACAAGCACAACTATAATGTGGCTCTTGTTGTGAACGAGCTTCTGTCCTTGACAGATAACGAGTGGTCTTCAAGAAGGCATTAGTTAGGTCCTTTCGGGGAAACAGCCTGCAGTGGCTGGCATACCTGTCACGCTTTTTCGTCACGCAGTAACACAGGCTCCGCTAATGAGAAAGTAGGGAATTAGTCATGTAATCGCAGCGTTACCACTGAAAGAAAACTATTTTCTCCCACAGGGTGGTTTATGGGAAGTTTTCAGTGGTTGGAGTAGTTTTCTGGGGGAATCAAACATTTGCACATTTCTTAACTTCAACTGGACGCAAATTTCGCTTGTAATTCATCCTGGGTGTCGAATAAATATTAATCGCAGGTTATGGAAGTCGCTGTTTGCGACAGTTACAAAGGCACTGGCTGACCTTATATGCTATGTGAATTCATGTAGCGACGTTATTCACGCGTAAAAGGGTAACTTGTTTTGAGCTGTCGTCTTAAATTAGGGAATATTGTGGGAAAGATTACAGGGCTTGTGGTAGTCTCGTGTTTTGATCTTGCAGAAGGATTGTTTAAACCAAGTATAAAAGTTGACTTAAAAGGGGTTCTTATGTTCGAGTTTCCGAAGCAGATATAAAGGCCAGTTCGAACAATAGAATTGGTTTAAGTATTGGCAAATAATACGCAGTCTTCAATTAAATATCGAAGGTATTCACTTAATTGCTTTGTGTTTTGTTTTGGGTTTGCTCAATGATTGGATAAAAGTTGCACGAACTTTTCGACCAATCAGATGCAAAACTAAAAGCGCCTGTGAATTTTTTTCCCGCGCTTGGCACCCGCTGTCTTTCCTTGTTTTGTGTTCTGATTGGCTAGGAACAAAAGGTCGTGAATTACTTCCATCTGTGATTGGCTGAAAGGTTATGCCCTTATTAAAACCATCCAACAACTTGTCAAGTTTGTGTTCTATTGACAGAGGCCTCAGAGGAGCTGGGATTGGGTGATAGCAAGGTTGACAGTTAACTAGAACCATTACCTGCAATCTTGGATGAAATTCCGCCAGAAAAACCGAATGGTCTCGCTTATTTCTTCGAAAGAAAACCCAGTGACGACAGATAGTGGATTAAAAACCTCTAACCGCTCGGTCCACCTTCACTGAGCTGTTTGTTTGAACAACAGGTCGAATTATCATGTTTGTTTTGGACAGCGGTGCGAAAAGGGAATAAGGTGTTGAGGAACGGATTTGGGCTTGGGTAACTGCAAGTTTGCGAACTCTTCTGTCGACGGTTTTCTCCCTGAAGATCGTGGGTTGCAATGGCTGGTTAACTGATGACGACCCACATTCGTAATTATAAATGAAGGGAGACGGGTGTTGTTTTTGTGATCTACTGGCTTCATACGTAGTGTTTTGTCTTCAAATGTTCGCGTGTGGTAATACTTTGGAATTTTCTCTTGAATACTCGAATGAGTATCAACAAAAAATGGTTTTGATGCACTTTGTAATCTGGGCAATCAATCTTTCCGTGGTAGGGGAGTTGTACATTCATTTGATACTAAATTTTAGTACGTCACTCCTCAGCTCTTAAATCAAATTCCGGGTTTGCTTCGGCCCTTTTCAAAGCGAGTCTGGGTGCGAAGATGAGTTTGCATTCATATGCAAAGTCAAACTAATTACTGTCACAAAACTTTCGCACTTCGACTCGCTTTGAAAAAGGGGCTGACGTGAACTCTGAAGTTGCCCAGAGATCGACAATTGAACACTCAGTACTAAGGATGCTAGCTTGTAATAAGTAACATTGTGGTGAATTAATGAACCTCGATAATGGAAATTGTAAATAAAAGCTTGGGTACGGGACTTCTGTCTCTGTCTTTTTCTATTCCCTCTTTTGTGAATTGGGTGAAGAACTGCTTTCAGGCCTCGAGGAGGCGTTTGACGTGTCGCAGTTTTCATCGTTTCACCCGCCTTATCATCACTGTCAAAATACAAGACCACTCTTCTTGCAGAGAATGAATGGGAAGGAAAGTTGGGCCATGTTGCTGCAAATATTACTACGTTAATCACTACGGAAGTAAGGGGATTTTTTTTCAAGCCCGGATGATTTATAGAGCACGTGTTTTCTTCATTTCAACTCCACTACACAGACAAATGCAATCCATTAGGTTTATTTTTGATTCTTTTGGCCTCGCACCAGCAGCAGGCATGAACCACCTTTATGCGAAACTATAACAACAACTAATTATCTACAGGAAAGCGATTCCCTGTGACACCGCCGGATACGAAAAACCAAAAAAACCCCGTGAGGGACAAAAACTGGAAACGTATTCCCCGAACCAATGCGGTGCCACGATCCCTGCGGGGTTTAAAGGATATCTAGTTACAACAGAATAATGATACATTAAAAGAAACAAAAGTTACACGGACTGATGCAGGCATAGAATGGCTCACCACGTCATGAGCTAACACTTTAAACACAACCTGATGCCCATCATGCCTTGCACCAATCGTACCCAGACCGTTCTGTTCCCGTGCTGTAGAAATATCAATTTCTGTCTTATTCGCACGCTCAACCGTCGGAAATTACATGTTGACTGACTGACTCACCGACAGCCAGATCTCTCCCCAATCCCTTCCTTTTCAATGTCTTCGTCCTTGTGTATATCACAGTTCGGCCTACATAACGTACAATAGGAAGGTGGCCAACATGGCGGCTTCAAAGCTCGAGATAATAAACTTTCTGCGCTTATTAGAACGGTGTGAAACGATGGCTGCTGAATTTCAGGACAACAAAGAAAATATGAGTTGGAGATGGGAAAAGGTACGAGGTGCAGTAGATCAATATTTTGTGGTAATTGCCCTGTACTGACCAACAGAAAAATTGGCGAAACTATTGAAAAGGTTACTAATGTAGTAATGTACTGGCTGGTTTGAGTTGATTTGATTTGATTTATTTCAACTCAGCTCAGTTTACATAACATAATATGAAATTTACATAGGTTTCAAAACACAGTACAACTAAGGAATAAGAAAAATTTTAAAGAGAGCAAGTTGGGATCATCCAAATAGCATAGGCTAATCCAGTGGATGACCCCAGCAATAACATACAATTTCACACAGAAATAGAAAAAAAGTATATATATATTTTTAAAAAGTGTTTCTTCATGCGCTAGGGCAGATAATTAGAATAACAATTGGGGATAGAGTTCTTAACGGTTTTACGAAATATTCTAAGGGAATTAGAATTAGTTATACTTATGGGCAAGGAGTTCCAGAGCCAAGGGCCAGTGAATTTTAAGGAGCGTAAGCTATATTGGGTGGTATTAACTGAGGCTACACAAAGATTTCTTTTAGACGATTGCCTCGTTGAGTAAGAATGAACAAAAGAAGTAAATTTGAAATATTCACTGAAACGGGGGGGGGGGGGTTAACAGTCTGCGTGACCATTTATAAACAAAAGAGAGTACCTGGTTTACGCGTACGATGCAAGCATAAGTGAGCAGGTGCCTTGACTTTGTTGTTAATTAGTGTCTTTTGTCCTAACAAAAGCTACTAACGAACAAAATGCTACTGCGCTTGCGTATCAGTGCATGTTGCGTGTGCTTTATGTCCAGGTAATCACATGATTTAGAGTGCAATTTGGAATAAATAAGCACGAGTAAATTTTTTCAAAGACTAACAAAATTGCACGAGCCCGTAGGGTGAGTGCAATTTGTGGTCTTTGAAAAATTTTACAAGTAATTGTATTATTTATTCCAAATTGCACGAGAAAAATCATGTGATTACTTATTAATAATATTCATGAGAAAATTGCGAGATAGCTTATCATAATTATGCAAAAGCAATGCAGGGAAGTCACGCGTAAAAATAATTTATTCAGACCCTGCAAATATATCATCACGCATTCAGTCAAAACAACAGGTTTTTCAATGTTCTTAAAGATTTTTATGCCCCAAAGAGTTTTTTTTCTTTTTTGCACTGAATTTCCTTTTTTCTGCGCTGCATTTCTCTTAGCCAATCAGAATCGAGAAATTTCTTCATGTATATTATAAAATAGAAAATAATTTCTTTCTGTAGAATACCCCTGAAAATTTGTCGGTAAATGTTTCCCAATCCCACTCGTTTACTTTGAATGAACGTCACCTGTTCATGTCGCCTGTTATATCTGATCCTAAAACGACCTTCTTACAAGTAATACCCTGCACAAAAGTTGCAAAATGTATATTATCTTTTCATAACTTGACAAGCAGTCGAATGGTGGAAGTGAATCAACCTCCTCAACTTAAAAAAAGAATTTTCTTTATTATTTTAGGAAGCATCAAACAAAACAAACAAACAAATGCTGCTCAAAGCGGGGGGGGGGGGGGGGTTGCAACCCCCTCAACCCCTCCCCTGGATCTGCCTCTGTTTGAAAGCTTATGTTGAAGAGCTCCAAAGCAAAACAACAATAAAAACGCAATGATTTAGTACCATCACGGATTCGTCGTTGGAACACGGAGCTGCTGCCTCGAACTCGTGTCGCAAAACCATGTGCTAAAATAAACCTGCTTGGGACCCCTCTAATAAAGTAGGAAACATCCTCGAAATTCTACAAAATACTTTAAAAACAATGCAAACATCCGGCTTTAACGGCGTAAAGGCAACTCATGCGTCCATAACGCGAGAGGGGCCCGAGATTAGTAGCGCAGGTAAGGTCAGGTGCAAGTGTTGTTCGTCCATTGTAGCGATGAGGACCAAGACTTCCTTCTACATTGTTGATTGGTTTCGGTGTGTCCGGAGATGGCTGGTGAGTCCGATCCGGGCACGGAAGTAGCGGTCACAATGATGGCGCTTGTAGTCGCCCTCTGTTGTGGTTGAGGTGGTGGCTAACCTGACTTTCCTGTTGGCTCGTTTCTCCTGAGCAGCGAGTGTTCTTGCTAGTTCTGAGATGTTGGCACCAAGATTGATCATGTAGCGCCAGTTTGGTCGATCGCTGGCGTGGGATTCCCAACTTTCCCAATTGATGTTGATAGCCTTGAGAGAGGCTTTGAGGACATCCTTGTATCTCTTTTTCTGACCGCCTGCAGTTCTCTTGCCTGTTGAGAGCTCGACATAGAAGAGCTGTTTTGGAATTCTGTAGTCAAGCAATCTGTGCAGGTGTCCGGCCCAGCGAAGTTGACTTCTCTGTAAAAGAGATGGATGGTAAGTTTGCTCTCTCTAGGACCTCCGTGTCAGGAATTTTCCCTTGCCACTTGATTTTTAGAATTTTACATAGACTTGTTGTATGGAAATGCTGTAGTTTGCGTGCATGTCTGCTGTAGACTGTCCAGGTTTCGCATGCGTACAGGAGAGTGGTGAGGACAGCCGCGTTATAGACTTTGAGCTTGGCTGCTAGAGTTATACCTCTTCTATCCCATGCTGTGTGTCTGAGCCTGCCAAATGCTGCACTGGCTTTTGCAATACGGCAGTTAACTTCATCGTCTATATGGACGCAGCGAGATAGTGTGCTGCCAAGGTATGTGAAGCTGTCAACTGACTGCAGTTTGGTACCCCTGACGTTGATGTTAGGCTCTTTGTATGTTGTACCAGGTGCAGGTTGGTGCATCACTTCCGTCTTCTTGGTGCTGATGGTAAGACCAAAGTTGTCACATGCCCCTGAGAATTTGTCCATAGTTTGCTGTGATTGCTCTTCAGTAGTAGCAATTAGGGCACAGTCATCAGCAAAGAGAATATCAAGTATCTTTGTTGGGTGTACTCTGGTTGATGCTTTCAGACGTCTCGGGTTGAAGAGTTTGCCATCAGTTCTGTTCTGTATCGAATTTCAAGACCAGGATCTTCGTCAGTGAATGCATCGGAGAGCATGGCTGAGAACATGATGGAAAACCGTGTCGGAGCCAGAACACATCCTTGTTTTTCTCCATTGCTGACGGGACATGTATTTGAGGTTTCGCCATCATCGAGCACATGAGCCATCATGCAGTCGTGGAACTGACGTATCATGGTGATAAAGGTTGGAGGACGGCCATACTTAGCCATGGTTTTCACAACCCCTCTCGACTGACGGTATCAAACGCTTTGGTCAGGTCTGCAAAGATAATGTAGAGATTCTGATGCTGTTCTTGACATTTTTCTTGAAGTCGTCTTACAGCGAATATCATATCGACTGTGCCTCTGCCAGCCTTGAAGCCACATTGACTTTCTGGAAGTAAGCATTTTTCTAAGTGTTTTATGAGACGGTTCAACAACACTCTGGCTAGGATCTTTCCTGCAATGAAAAGCGTTGATATCCCTCTGTGGTTGTTGCAGTCCTGTCTATTTCCCATTCGTTTATACAAGTGAACGATGGAGGCATCCTTAAAGTCTTGAGGAAGGGTTCCTTTACTCCAGCATGATGAGAACAGCTCAGGAAACTTCTGGGTTAGTGTTGGTCCACCTGATCTGTATATCTCAGCGGGGATGGCATCTGCACCAGCGGCTTTACCACATGAGAGCTGGTTGATAGCTTTGGTCACTTCTACAGTGGTAGGTGGCAAGTCAAGCTCCTCGTTAGTTTCTGCTTGTGGGAGCCGATTGATTGCTGCTTCATTTATTGAAGAAGGCCGATTAGAACGGAGTCGAAATGTTCTGCCCAGCGATCAAGAATTTGGGATCGGTCTGTCAGCAGTGTTTTGCCATCGGAAGACAGAAGCGGTGAGGATCCAGGTGGTGTGGGACCGTAGATAGTTTTGAGAGCATCATAGAATCTCTTTACGTCGTGTCGATCTGCATACGACTGTATTTCGTCTGCCTTTTCACTAAGCCATTGGTCTTGTATGGCACAGAGCTTGAACTGTACTTTGCGCCGACATTCTGTGAAAGCTGCTTTCTTTGACTCTGAATTTGGGTCGCAAAGGAGGGCAAGATGGAGTCTATGCTTCCCTTCCAGAAGGGATTTGATTTGCTCGTCGTTTTCATCGAACCAGTCTTGATGTTTCCTTTTTACTGGATCCAGCTTCAATTAATTAATTATTATTTAAATAATTATGTAATTAATAATATAATTAATTATTAAATTATATTATTTAATTATTATTTATAATTTATTTAATAATTAAATAATATTATATTTATTAATTATTATTTATAATTAATTAATAATAATTTAATTAATTAATTCAAATTTTTAAGAGTTTCCCACTCTTCCTCTACAGATGCATTCCCAAAGTTGAGGTTAGCAAGCTTACTGTTAAGGTCATTGACGAGGCTGTTGGCTGTTTGCTCCTCTTTCAATTTTGAAGTGTTCAGTCTCTTGGGAGGTGTTTTCTTTCCTTGGGGTCTGCGCTTTGGTTAAATGTGAACGTCAAGCTTAGAGATGACTAGGCGGTGGTCTGTGAAGCACTCATCGCCACACATTGCTTTAGTTACACGTACGTCACCTCTATCTGACCTTCTGGTGATAACATAGTCCAGCATATGCCAGTGTTTTGACCTCGGGTGCATCCAAGTGGTCTTCTTCCTGGTTGCGAGCTGGAATAGCGTGTTTGTAATGACGAGGTCGTGTGAACTGCAAGTTTGAAGGAGAAGGAGGCCATTACTGTTGCTCTTTCCTACCCCATGCCTGCCAATGGTACCATCCCATGCCTCATAGTCAGACCCAGCTCTGGCATTAAAGTCCCCGAGAATTAATAACTTATCTGCTCTAGGAACGCTTGATATGAATGAGTCAAGTTCTTCATAAAATTTGTCATTTGCCTCATCAGGATTAGTCATGGTAGGTGCATATGCACTGATTAAGGTTGCATGCTTCTTGTCTGAGAGTGGAAGTTGCATGGCCACGAGTCTGTCATTGACACCTTTTGGTAAACTTTCAAGGTTCCTTACTAAGTTGGACTTGATTGCAAAGCCTACTCCAGCTTCACGGCGTTCTTGTTGTTTGCGTCCACTCCAGGAAAAAGTGTATCCCGCTCCCTTTTCAGTGAGTTGTCCTTCATCAGCAAACCTAGTTTCTGATAGCGCAGCAATGTCGACGTTGTAACGCTTGAGTTCGCTTGCAACAAGGGCAGTTCTTCTGTCTGGTCTAACAGCATTTATATTGTCTAGTAGTGTACGAACATTCCAGGTAGCTATAGTGAGCCTGGTCACCTTTGTAGATTTCCTGTTATTTCAACCGCTAAACGGGATCCCTGCCAGCCGCGGTTAGCTGGCCCGGGTATGTTGAAGCAGGTAATGTTTTGGTCACCTTTTCTAGACCCTTCCCCATTTTTCGGAGGTGAGCAGTGAAATAGGGCTGCTCAGTCACTCAGGATGTTGCCAGGTTCCGCTACTGCTTCGGTCATTGGAAGACGACCAGAGTCCTGAGCCGCCTGTGTGCAGGTTTGCTACTGCAGCTACCAGTGATTCCACACCTGCTACGTCACCGCGGGCCTGTCGCCACAGGACGTATGTTAACGCTTTCAGCTGGATAGATGGGAAGTCATGACTTGCGCGTTACTTGGATTATAGTGTAGAGAACTTGCGCAGCATCGTCCACACTCTCTTGTCCAGGATCACCTGATTCCAGTGGCTAGACATGGTCAAGTCGACTGGAGATGAGACTGGATGCAGGAATCTGCCAGAGACTTGACGGAGTTTGTACAAGAAACCGCCTACGGGTATCCGCTCCAAATTAGCTGTCAGGATGTTTCTCTTAGCCTTTGCCAAACCAACGACAAACCACAAGGCAGTGGTGGTCCTACTTAACCCAGTAGTAGCGCCGTGACCCTGACAAGGGAGGCTAAGGGTGTGCTAACACTTGCCCAAGGTGTACACCCAGGCTAGTGGAGGGAAGGAGGTGCCTTACTGCTCCATTCTAGACCGGCTCCAAGCAAGGTCTAGCCACTGCAAGGTGGCAGGTGCAAGTATTATTGTCGCGACTGACACTTCTCGGGAGAGGGGAATTGTAAAAAAAAACTTATTACCATATATGACTACGAAGAAAAAAACAGTGGCATCTTACGTAATTAGCATAATATGAGAACGTGTTTTACATAGAATTTGAACTGGGTACCTCAACTGCCGTCCGCATTATCTTATAGGCGGGTGCAGATGTAGTAAAAATTATTAGTGGTTTTAAAGTTAAGTAGGTGAAATGTTTTCAAACTCTCAATGTTGTGTGGATCGTAAACAGGAAGAGTTAACTCAAGCAAGAGCGAAATTTTGACACTTGACTTTGAGTTGAGTATTGTGGCGCGTATACCTCATTAAAAGGAGTTATAAACGGTTAAGCTAAGAATGTGAATGATATATAACTGATTTATCTTTTCATGTTTAATTTAAAGAAAGAGAGAGCACCTACTTGATGGAGGCAAGTTGTTAAACGGGTAAAAACTAGGTCAGTGTGACATGACCGAACTCGAAGTCCTCACGTCACAGAACGGATAATTACACTATCATAATAATTATCATAATATCATAATAATAATTACACTATCATAATAGTCCACGTTTACTTCGTTCTAGTTCTCAGAATCTTTTAGCTGTGCCTAAATCCAGGTTAAAGACATATGGTGACAGAGCTTTTTCTGTAGTTGCTCCTAGGCTATGGAATCAATTGCCTCTTGAACTCAGGAGTGTTACCTCTGTTGACCAGTTCAAAACGCAGTTGAAAACATACTTATTTAAATTGGCTTATGATGTTTAGTTATTAGTAGTTTAGTTAATTTTATTGTTATAGCTATCAGTTTTATATTTTATAGTTGAATGATTGTTGTACAGCGCTTTGAGCAATTAGTGGACACAGCGCTCTATAAGTGATTTTATTATTATTATTATTATTATTATTATTATTATTAATTCTTCCTTCTCGTTCAAGTGGTTTGAATGAACTGGGTAGTGGAGCGTTTCTTGTTTTAAAATCATTTCATTACTTAATTAGCATAATATGAGAACATTTTCATCATAGAATTTGAAAGTACCTCAACTGCCGTCCTTATTATCTTAGGCGGGGGCAGATGTAGTGAAAACTATTAGTAGTTTTAAAGTGAAGTCACGTTATGTGGATGGTAAACAGGAAGAGTTAACTCAAGCAAGAACGAATTCTTGACACTTGACTTTGAGTTGATTGTTGTGGCGTGTAGACCTCATGAAAAAGAGTTAAACGATTAAACTGAGAATTTGAATGATTTATAACTGACTTGTATTTCACATTTGATTTAGCGTACACAGAGAGCTCTTACTTGATGGAGGCAAGTTGTAAAACGGATAAAAAGTCGGTCAGTATGACATGACCAGACTCGAAGTTCTGACGTCACAGGAAGATAATTATTTTTCCTTCTCATTCAAGTGGTTTGAATGGATTGGGTAGTGGAGCCCTTCTTGCTTTAAAAGCACGATCATTTCATTATTACAGTGTCACTCTGTTCATTCCACGAAGACTTGCGAACGCTCGAATATCGAATCGAGTGTCTGACGAAACAACCGAAGGCAAGGTAGGGTAACTCTGCTGTGCCCCGAAAAATCCTTGATAATGCTAAAATAGTTGTAAATGAAATTAATTCTCAAACTGTTTGAATTTGATACCACCATGCTTCTTGCAACCGAAATTTAGAGTGAAACAAATCTTCACAATGAGTTTCCGCTTCTGGAACTAAAATACCATGGCAAATAATGCAACATCGAACTGTACATATGTACCTTCCTAGATTTCTACTTGTTATACTGTATGTGACTTTTAAGAGCCGTAAAGAGCTAATAGTTTAATGTCTCCCTTGAAAACTGAACTTTTAAAATTGTATCAACGTACTCCTGAGACTGCAGCGTTATCAGAAGCGCAGCCGGAGGTAAGAGTGAGAAGAAAGTTTGAGCGGGATAATAATTGAGGGGTAGCCTTGGTGTGTGCTGTTAACGTAGACTTTTGATTTCTGAACAAGTTTTTGTCATAGAAAATTGGCAACCAAGTAGTGAAAATTTTCAATCCGAATTTCATTTAAAAAAAATTACAGCTACACTGAAACATGGTCAAAAACATCAATCACGCATTATCTATAAACTAAACGGTATTACCGTATTTCCTTTCTGAATTTACCTTGGTGCAGTGAGAGAAAAAAACTGCAAGTTTCTTGTAGTCCGTCTTCAGCAACCGCACTGTAAATAGGAATGTGAACATCATTCTCAACAATCCAAAGCCCACTACGGGCCTTTGTGTTTTAGTTAGTGAAGATGTTTATTTGGGCATTTTCATTTAGTACTTTGACTTTTGTTTAGTTGAGGAAGTGAATCTCTCATTGTCAATATTTTGTTTAGAAACCGCAGATGAGTCGTTCTCGTTCAACTGTCGTTGAACTTATTTGTCGCGTGCTTTCTGGAGCAGCCGATAGGATCCTTCGTTTTCCTCGCCGTGTGTCGTGAGAACTTTGTAGTCAATCTCGAATAACACATGTTTTATCGCCCAAGTTGTTGTCGCTATGTTATAAAAGAATTGGTTCATGCTTTTAGCCGAGCAGGTATCGAGTTATGGATGCATCTGGGAAGTTTGGAGAGCACTCAAGAAGCTATAGTTGCTCTCGGCTGTGCCTCGAGCAACTCTTACGCTTCTCTCGTGCCCTCCAAACTTCCCGCGTGCATCCATTTAACAATTATCCTACGAAATCGCGCAGAATATCGCCTGATACTTAGCCGACGAGGCTGTAGGCCGAGTGGGCTAAAATCAGGCGATATTCCGCAAGATTGAGCAGGATAATTGTTTTATTATTCAACACATTGATGACAAAGCACAATTTTCTACGTTTATTGGGAAAAAGAAGCTGGAAAAACTACCATTTTTCTGCGCCACACACAAAATTATGTATATTTAACAATTATCCTGCGAAATCACGTAGAATATCGCCTGATACTTAGCCGACGAGGCCGTAGGCCGAGTGGGCTAAAATCAGGCGATATTCCGCAAGATTGAGCAGGATAATTGTTTTATTATTCAACACATTGATGACAAAGCACAATTTTCTACGTTTATTGGAAAAGAAGCTGGAAAAACTACCATTTTCTCCGCTACGCACAAAATTACGTATATTTAACAATTATCCTGCGAAATCACGTAGAATATCGCCTGATACTTAGCCGACGAGGCCGTAGGCCGAGTGGGCTAAAATCAGGCGATATTCCGCAAGATTGAGCAGGATAATTGTTTTATTATTC
>BLFK01000187.1:467037-486398 GCA_014634185.1 Astreopora myriophthalma
ATCATATGGAAACGACCCTTTATCCCGAAATTTTGATTTTTGCATGCACGTATCATTAACGATGGCACTTCAAATAAAAGAGTTTCGGGGAAAGTTATCTAATACAATTTTCTGTAAACTAAAAAACGCCCTTTTTCGATGTATCTTAAATTCTACTAGATAACGTTTTGTCATACTCTCTAAGAAGTTAAAGAATTTAGGGAGAGTTCCAACAAAGAAATAAAAACGGTAGGTCACCGACTTTAATTTACAAAAGCTAAAATTTAGAGGGCCTTTTTGTGGACCTGGCGTGTTGCCGATATGTCGTCATGAGTGCCCTTAAAGTATTGAACAAAAATAGAGTTGCAAAGATATTTGTAGTTTGCCTACACTATGAAATATCCTTCTTTGTTATCGTTCATCGTTTCACAAACACTATAGCAACGAAAAACCCTTTCGAGCCTCCTTAACAGCAAACCGAAAACACTGAAAACCTGAACCAGTGCTTAGTCACGCGCCTTATAATTATTACTTATATGGTGATTTTAACTCACAAATTTCACGTCATTTTGTATCTGTTCTTATTGTCTTTTCATTTTTCTTTTTCACTTAAATTAGATAGATTAGAAATGGCTGAATCCACGCCTGACGATCATCGGAGCACAGCTGACTCTTTAGTTTACTCAGATGCTGACGAATCGCTGGCGTCGCTGCGTTCGAGCCTGCTTACATTTGCTGACTCACGCGAGTTTCCGCTTTCAAGTGCTGAGCTGAAAGAGGATATCAGCAAGATAAGCGATTGGGTTGACAAGCAGAAAAAAGGGTCGAATGAAAAAGCAAAGAAAGAACTTGTCCAGAATATGGGAAAAGTTGCTGCTTCAACAGTGAGTGGTATACTAAAGATCGAAAGTGGAGATTCTGTGGGAGGCACTTTGGAAATCATTTCAGGTGTTGCCTTGTTTACCGGTGAATTGATTGGTGGTCCTGTTGGCGCGGCAGTTGGTGCCATCATTGGGACAATCTGCAACATCATTGGTGCAATTTTCGCAGCAAGAAAGCCTAGACAGCCAACCATCGTTGAACAAGTGGCTGAAGTTGTACATAAAGAATTGGTCGAATTTAATAGCAAGTTACAAGACCAGAAATATGACGGCCTGAAACGCCGTGTTTCGGACCAGATGGCACAACTACAAAAGATGAAAAGTGGAAAACTGGACGACCCCGACTTGTGGAATTACTATGTACAGTTTATGGGAGAGTTGGGTAACAGAATCCGCGTGCCATTGCCATGTAAAAACGAACTGTATGAACTGTCTGACAATTTGACAAAGGAACCAGAGGTAGCAGATTTTGTGAGAGCACTCGCGACCTACTGTCAAGCTTACGGCTGTTTCAAGGCGCTACTAATTACAGCCAAAGGAACATTTGCACGTCTTGGAGAAAACTATCGGGAGCTTGACGAAGCAGTGGATCGGAAAATCAGTGGTCAGAAGAAAGACTTAAAAGACACATTATCTTTTTTGTTTAATAAAAACTACTTAACATTACTTGGCCGACTTCCTCCAGAAGGAGGAAAATTAATAAAGATAGTCGCCTTTAGCAGAAACCAAGAGGTAAGAAGCATTGTTAAGATGACCACACACGGGTTAGGCTTTCCTGAGCTGCAGGATTATAAAACAGTTGAGTCTCAGGCAGAAATTGCTGCTCATCAGTCAGTAAACTTAAAACTGAAGCAGCTGGAATTTCCTGTGGGTTTAACCTTGGAATTCGTCAACGAAACGCCGTATCCCTTGAAAGTTATTTGCGATGAAAAATCACGGCATCGGCGGGAGGTCAAGACCCTTGGGCGGCGTGGAAGCTGCTACATAAGGTCAGAAACGTACCTTCTGGGAGGGTATGTAGTCATTTATTTGGACAGAAAAGTACGTCCAGATGTCAACCCACATGAGCCAGATGTAACTCATATCATCGAATTTGCAACATCCCTCCGGGACAAAAAAGTTAATATTCAAGACAAAACTCACGGTGAGTTTACTGAGGGTCGAAATACCTATGACAAAGTAAAAAGCGACGGTGAACCACGAAAAAGCATTTATTGGAAGACAAAACGTGGTGTATACTGCATAGCCAGTGCGGAATGCACCTTTTTCTCTGTGTTCAGGTGTTATGCACGCTTCATTTTTCAGCAATTTAACCCTATTCGTGATGTTGTTTCTGCACCTAAAAAGACATGAATCTATACTGAATCATAAGTAAAGCTGAACTTTGTAGATGCCTATGTCACCACGGGGAAATCGATTCATGTGTGACAACAATGACAGTGTGTTAAATCAGTGTTAAATAACTTGTAAGTCGATTCAATTCACTTCATTGTCTTTAACCGATTTATAGTCGAAATGATAAAAAAGAAAAAGCTCTATAGAGTACAGGTGAAAGAAGATTATCAAATTTAGTAGTTATGTAGCTAATCAAGTGGATAGCCCTAGACTATTCTATAATGAGTGTACGTAATCACATAGTTTCGAGTGCAATTTGGTATAAATAAGCACAAGCAAATTTTTCTATCGAATAGGACAAATGCTACAAGATTTTTGCGCGAGATATAAATAAGACAAAATTAAAGTCCAGTTTCAAACCTGTTGAAGTTGCAAAGTTGAAAAGATCCAGCTTAGAGACAATAGAATTAAAATTCCTACCAGAGATAAGCTCATCTTGCCGGGGAAAGAAAAACTTAGACTGATTGAAATGCAATCACCAAAACCATCGAGAGTTAACCACGCAGCAGCAAGGCATTAAAACTCACCCATCGAAATCATGCAAGTGTATCACTTTGCCGGTTTCGATGAAATATTGGTTTTGTCTAGAAGATCGGTTGAGGGTGCAAGTTTCTTAAATTTTAATTTTTATGCTACGTCAATTTCTACTACAGATTTTAGTGACCATGATTATGTATACTTTTAATTGACATGTATCTTACATATACAATCGTAATTGCCATTTAGTTTTAGCTCTCTTACACCGTAGGGATTTTTAGTTTAGGCGTATAATAGTATGTAATTTAAGGGAATCTTATCTTATTTGTAAATACACGACCCCATAAGCTTACAGCTTTAAACATTATCGTGTTTAAATAAAGGTATATCTATCTATCTATCTATCTATCTATCTTAACTTTTTCATCGATGTACTATCATGTATCATCTTGATTTCTAGAACGTATTTTGAAGTTGCACAGTTGAGTTGAACTCACGCCTTTATCATATCAATGTAAATTAAAGCTTTGTATGATTTCATTGCATGCTTTTCAGCCGAGCTGTGACCCGCTTCGCTCAAGTGTAAAACAAGTTGTTGTTGTTGCTGTTGTTTTGCATCAAATATTTGACACCTTTTTGCCATAGCTAGACCCTTGAACCACTTCGTTACGCGTAATTCGTAAAACACCGGGCTTGCATCGATCGCACTCACGTGCTGACTCCCTAACCTGTGGTTGTTACTTAAGTTATTTCTAGCTTTATAATACACAGTACAAAATATCTGGACTTTGATTGGTCGAGACGAGGACAATTTAATCGTTCATAGTACACTCAACAAAATTACTCAATTGTGGTTGGTCGAGTACAATGAATCCAAAGGAGGAGTACCCATTAAGTTTCCATGGCAACAACGCGTAAGCACATATTTGAACGTCAACCAAGAAAAGAATGCCGACAGTCGCTTTGCAATGAGAAGAGACTCCGGAATCAGGAGCCCATGACTAGGAGCATACAACTTTCATATACTTGTGTAACCGCGTTTTCACAGACAAAGTTGTTTTTAGATTGATTTTCCCGCGAAACCAGACATTTCCATCCAATCATAAGTTTTCAATAATATTACCCTTGGGGTTGAGAATGGTCACTCGTACCTTGAAGGCGAATGTTATTGAAGAACCCGTCTAAAAATAGCTCCGTCTATGAAAATGCAGTTATGTAGACAAAGTATGGGAGTTGCATTGATAAAGACACAGATATCAAGCGTTTAGCAAATAAGATCAATAGCTATTTTGTTGGGCTGACTGACCATTTTCCACCCTTGTGTCAGGGAGTGCCCCCGCTATCTGTTCCTGATGAATTATTGATTTCAGACTATGAGGCACACAAGTCCTTGTCCTTACTTCAGACATCGAAAGCAGTCGGCCCTGACAACATACCTAACTGGATTCTAAAAGATTTTGCTTTGGAGTTAGCCCCCCTTGTTTGTGACATTTACAATCAATCTCTCAGGGAGGGGTACATACCAGGTCTTCTGAAATCGTCTATTGTTACACCTATCCCTAAGGTGTCTCCACCCGCTCTTATTGAACAAGATCTAAGACCTATATCTCTTACCTGTACTTTGGCAAAAGTTATGGAGGGCTTTACCTGTTCCAGACTGCTGCCCCAGTTGGAAGGTAAGATTGACCCTTGTCAGTTCTCCCGCAAGGGGCATTCTACGACAGATAGATTACAAAAATATTCATTCTAATTGTGAAGTATTAGAGACGTTCTAATTAAAAAAAAAACGTCCTAATAAAAAATAAAAATAAATAAAAAATGCGTTCTGATTAAAATGCAAAGATGCCAGATCTCTCCCCAATCCTTTGCTTTTCAATGTCTTGGTCCTTGTGTATATCACAATTCGGCCTACATAACGTACAATAAGAAAGTGGCCAACATGGCGGCTTCAAAGCTCGAGATAAACTTCCTGCGGTTATTAGAACGGTGTGAAACGATGGCTGCTGAATTTCAGGATAACAAAGAAAATATGAGTTGGAGATTGGAAAAGGTACGAGGCGCAATAGATCAATATTTTGTTGTAATTGCCGTGTACTGACCAACAGAAAAATTGGCGAAACTATTGAAAAGGTTACTAATGTAGTTTTAATTAAAGGCAAAATAGACACTGGCTGGTTTACGCGTACGACGAAGGCATAAGTGAGCAGGCGCCTTAACTTTGTTGTTAATTAGTGTCTTTTGTCCTAGAAAGCTAGTAATGAACAAAACGCGACTGCGCTTGCTTATCGCCGTATGTTGCGTGCGTGTGCTTTACAATAGAAAACCCCTCAAAATTTATCGGTAAATTCTCGCTCTATATCCTGTATTTCCTGGAATCAAAGCCACAAAATTAACCCTGAATTAAGATAAAAAATAATCACTCCTTAAACCTCTGTTTTTGGTTTGATGGAACTGTAAATGTATATGCATTATTTTCATACCAGGGAAGTGACAGATGTTAAGGGTACGGTGGGTCAGAGTTTTTTTTTGGCTTTGGGAGCACTTGTGCTACCAGTTGAGGCATGCAAGTGTGATCACACATGATTTTTTAGGCCTACAACCCAAAATCTATTCACATTTGCAACCAGTTGGTTGTTAACTTTGAGCCCTCGTGTAGAAGGGTAAAAAAAGTCCAAGACTTTGCCATAAATAAGTAAAAATTAGCGATAGAAAAGAACCACGTTTCGGTGACATCGTGACACCATTTTCAAGTTCAACTTCAATAGATTAAACTGAGAAAATTGTTCGGTCAAGATTAGTTTCGTGCACTAAACAATCGAACTTATTCGTGCACTTCCTGAGAACAGAAAAACGTCTGTCAAGGTCTTTTGAGATAATAAATTCTTTCGGGGTAACAATTTTCCCACAGTTTATTATATTGCATTTGAACTTGAAAATGATGTCACGATGTCACTGAAACGTTGTTTTCTTTCTATTGCTAATCTTTACTTGTTTATGTTTTACTAAACCGTTGCTTATAAAGACTTTGCCAGACCTTGAAACCCTTTTTGAAAAACCCAAAACTGGGACTTAAGTGGTTAGAGCAAATGTGAGCCCGACACTATACAAAAGTCATGTACATGCTGCCAGATGATCTGAGAAATGGAAGAATGGTTCTTCATTATGTGTTAGTTTATGGTTTTTATTAAACTGTTTCTTTTTTTTTTTTAGCACAAAGATGGGAAGGGGGGGCTCCCAGCCCCTCCCTCTGCACAGTCCCTGGTAAAGCTTTAATTGCGACCTCCTCATGCTATACAGTGAGGAAAACATGACTGAACCTATTATCAAAATTGGGATTTTGAGACAGCCAAAACTGACTCTCCAGCCCGAGATTCCACATTCCAACTCTAATTTTAAATTCTGAGAATTTGAGACTTGGTAAATCTTAATTTTTGTGAGAGTGATCATTTTTTTATAAACCAATTGTTTTGTTTTATATATCACAGTATGTCTCCACATTGCAGAGGCAAATTACTGAACTAAAGAAGTCAAGCAGGTGAGATGCAATCCATTTAACAAGACATCCTTCATCGTCTTGTAATCAACAGTGCATGTAACTACTACCTTTGAGAAGCAAGGTACCTCTTTAGGGACAGTGCTTGCATGCATGTTTTTTATTTATTGCCACTTTTATTAGGCAGGCATTGTCAGGCAATGGATGTCTTTTGGCAACCAGAAGTGTACTTGTCTTTAATATTCCAGTGAGGGGTGTTTTTTGGCCAAAATTTTAGAGCAAGTTACCTCTGTTACAATGCATTGCTGCTGCTTGCACCTAAGCTGGATCTTTTTGGTTTATATTCCTAGCCCCTTTTCTGCCAGAAATCAAAAGTTATTACTAGTGATGATAATCATTATTAGTGTCACCCAACTAGTGGACTAATGCAAATCCTGCATTTTCATTGGCTACGCTACTAGAGGACTATTAGTAATAGTCCTTGAGTAGCGAAAAGCGTGATGCTTTCTTTCGTTTTATTCCCAAATAAATATTTCTTCAACTTGCATTTGCTAACTTTATTATTGCCTTTTCTGTCCGACTAGTTGGGTGATACTATTAAACAATTAGACCCTTCGCCCTCAAGGGCCACGGGTCAATAGCCCATCCAGCTTCGCCTCATGGGCTATTGACCCGTAGTCCTTGCGGGCTATGGGTCTATTTGTTAATTATTACCCAACACTTGTCATAAATGATTAAACCAACTTTACAGTATAACCTAGCCTTGGGAAGACTTTTACATTTAAAGGAAAAATTATAGCTTACTGATCTCATTGTGCACAAGGAATTGATGACTTTGTCAGCTGGCTGGACCTAGTTTGATGGCCTACTGAACTGTAGTCCCCACGAGTCTCCTGTGGCTCAATGGTAGAGCATTTGAACTAGTACCGGTAATCAAGAATGTCATAGATTTGACTCCTGTTAGGAGCCCTCAGGCTAATTTTCTGAGTATGCCAGATTGAATTTCATTTCAATCACCCATTGTAGTTTAAATAAACAAACTGGCAGAATATTGTTGTGCTTCGTTTTTTTATTTTCAGTCCACTGTAACAGGTATTTTATTTTCTTGCGTTTGTTCACAGCAAACCAAGTGCAGATACCATGAATGAGTACAGCAAGAAAGTTGAGTTCCTTAAGGGTCTTACTGAAACACAGAAACTGGTAAGGAGAAGCTGTAGTGCATTTGTACACATGTAATGTCCGCACATACTTTCAAAGAACGAATTGATGTAATTTCGAATACCGGTAATTAATTAATTTCAGCATAATAACAAACCTCTGCCCAATCTTAGACAGTCATGCTATTGAAATACCATCTATTCTAGACTTTTTGAATTACCTTTTGAGATTAAAGTTGTAATTCTCAACAAGAGTTCCTGGTTTCTATATGTTATCCCTGACTGATTGAACTTTGATAAAACTGTACTGTATAGTGCATTTTCTGTATTCTCTTCGTATGATCTCTTATACACATATAGTAGAACAGCTACATCTTATTTCATTTACAGCCATTTCAATTCCATTCAACTTGTGTTCATGGCTTGCATTAGCTGTGCAGCACATAGCTGAATTATAAGTCTCACCATTTATATACTGTTTTCTTTTTATGATGTACTGGAAGACAGACACACAGATGATGTCATTAACATTTTCTCTTTTATTATAATTATACAACTTGAGGAATAGATTCCCGGTCATTTGTTGCTATGTATTTGTTCTGTAACAATAGATCAGAGATGAGGTCAAAATGTGGTTTAAAAAGGGGCACACAAGCTGTTAAAGGAGTGTGTAGATGGTGTTCTTTATAGTCATGTACCACATTTTGATGTCGTTTTGTGATCAATGCTATATCATTCAAACCTTTCTTCTGTACTTTTTTATACACTCTAGAAATCTCCAACCGAGAAACTAATTGCCAGCCAACAATTAATTCGTCCCCTGAGTCAGACGCCAGTGCATACTACAGCGACAGATAAAGGACAGTCTGCGAATAGAGCCCAAGAACTTCACATCAGAGCAAAGTCACAGATAAACAAAGAAATGAGAAATGAACTTCTGGGAGATGGTAAAGCTGCATTCTATTTTTTTACATGGTCTTTTAAGTTTGATAAAGTTTATCAATTTTATTTAGTAATTTTTAATTTTAATTCTTAAGCACCTAGATAGGAATGGATTTTACGGCAGGTCCACACCAGCCCTCGGGTTGCCACAAACCGACCTGCCTTATCAAGAAGAATATGTATATATGTTTCAAAAGAAATGTGGTTTGCCATTGTTAGGATGCATGTCTGTACTGTGATTGAAGAAGGAAGCAACTTCATTGTCTTCCAAGAAATGGAAAACAGGGAAAATGTGCACTTGTCATGCGACATCACTCAGAAGTTGTTTGAGCTCCCTGTAAAGAAATGATAGTCTCGTTTGTAGCCGTGTGTTTGGCATGAGCGTTGTGTGACACCCCTGAAAACGGCTGCAAAGGAGACTATGCAAAGAAAGGTATCAGTTTGTATGAGCTGGACAGCCAAAAATTGGTGATCAAACAGCACAGAATTCGCCCCCCCCCCCACCCCTCTTTTTAAGGAGATTTTCTACTGAAGAAGCCATATTAATTAAAGTATTTCCAATATCCCTACATTGCAGATAAAAGGGAAGACACTCAAGGTCTGCGGAACAGGTGAACAGACTCGTGGTTGACTTATTTTTCAGTGAACCTAGAGATAAGGAAGTTTTGAAGTTAGAGTGACCATTGCTGTTAAGGGGGCAAGTCAAGCAGTTGCAAAAAAACTCACGGGTTCAAGTTCGGTTGAAGCCCGGCTTTTTGTTGTTTTGTTTTATCCCTTTACATGTAGCTGTCACGGACACTCGAACTTGAAAACTATCTCATTTCCTCAGTTGAAGTGCAATAATTCTGAAATGTCATGCCCGCATTATCTATAATCTATTCACCTACTACGGGATATAACGCGAACTCGCAAATGACCAGCGCGCAGTCGGCTTGATATGTTGGAGGAGCACTGTGCAGCGCAATTGCACGGTGCTTAAGTTGCTCCCTTATCTGAGATGGTGAGCATTAAATAACATCGGGTGAGGTAGATTCAGTGACCAGCGGTCAGGGTTAGGGTTAGGGGTTTTGTGTGGAATGTCATCATTGCGGGCGCAGAAAACGACTCCACCCCTGTGTTATCTAATGCTGACCGACTGAGATGAGATTTGTTAGTTTACGTAATGGCGGCAGTATTGATGCCTCTAAACAACGAAACAGCGGCCATGTCGGGGTCTTAGTAATCCCGCGGGAATTGAACTCTGAGTTAAAAGGGTTTGGCTGCTGATCGCGCGAGTTCAAACCGAGAATTGATGATGTTTGTCAGGCTGACGGGTGACAAGAAAGTTGACGCAAAAGAAGACAGTATAGACACCGTACTACAGTATCACCAGAACATGCAGGAGAACATCGCTGAGGAAATGATCAAGATGGCTCAGAATTTAAAGCACACAACCGTCATGGCCAGTAATATTATAAAAGAAGATAACAAGGTACTGTACGGTAGGACTCTGTTTTATGTTTAAAAAAAAGAATGATAGCCGTGGTTGCACAAAACAGTTTCACCCAGGTGAATGCGACGTTTCCCGTAGTAAAGCGTTTTCCTTTAATAGCCTCCATGAAATCTCTCCCGCGATAGAAAGGAGTGATAGATAGAGAAATCGAGAAGGAAAGAGCGGGAGAGAGAGCCCTCAATAATATTCTCTCCCCGATTCCCCACCGGCCGAGAAAGCTTTCCCGCGGTCTATGCTTTTCCTTTTAACCGATTTTAGATTGGGAAGATTTTGTGTGGTAACTTTAACCAGCGGGGAAGGGGGAAGTGATTGAGAGAAAGAGAGAAAGCCTTAAACATATCCCTGAAACCTCGTGCGTATGCTTAGAACAATGAAGCCATTCAAGAGACATTACACGTTGCAAGCCACCACTCTCGTTGGATGAACTGTAGGGAGTTTAAGCAACGACAACGCCAACGAAAACGTCGAGAGTTCACGATTATTCCATCTCGTTCACGTTGTACAGCGTGGGCAAGAGTATCCCATTACTGAATTTGGTCATTTCACGTTGTTTTGCGGACGACGGCAAGGACATGTACTAAAATGCATGCCGCACGTGCAGAGGGTGAAGAGCTATTGTTTTTCCTGATGAAACCAATTGTTTTCTGGCGTTGACGTTGCCGTTGTCGTCGTCGTTGCCTATCAATCACGTGGACGACGGGTGGCAGAATATATGTGCCGTTCGATTTGATATCTATCGTCCGTTTTTGTTCCAGCGACATTGAAAAGCAAACAGTCTAGCGCTGACGAAACTTACAAGCGACATTTTTGAGTGCTTACTAATTGAAAAATAAACTCTTCCTCCAAGATTTAGCGTGGAGGAAAGAGAGGAACTTCTTGAAAAGCTCGAATCGTCGGAGCTGTTAAGTACATGTGGTAGTTTCACATGGAGAAATGAGGCGGATGATTACAAAATAAGTGAACCCCCTTGCGTCTTGCTGGCATATCACGATAATACCGTCGGCTGACGATTCCCTCGAAAGCAACTGCTCATTTTTCACATTAGCAGCATCAATTACCCATAAACCAAGCGTCGGAAGGGGCTTATACATTAAGGGTACCGCTCGGAAGCATTCGGTACTGAACACTAGTGCGTACATTGATTGGCATCTCCTTGTTTAGGCATTGGAACAGGCGACAAAGCTGGCAGACTCCAATTTTGAGAAACTTAAACGAGAATCGGAAAGACTGGAGGAATTAACGCAGGCGCCTTGTTCGTGGTGGATTTGGATCATGCTGGTAACAGTCTGCATCGTTTTCATGTGGATGATTATGTTTATTAGACTTTTCCCAAAGAAATAAAAAAAAATTACAAATTGAGCGGTCTTATTGAGTGCCGAAAGCAATTTTGCTGTTACTTTGCCATGGTTTTGCATTAACTCGCTAAAGCCAGCGACACACTAGGCGATTTTGTTCGCCGATCGCAACGATTTTGATCGCGAGCGAAAATCGCCAGGGAATTTCGTCGCTTGCGTGGTACGAGCACGCCTGGGCGCAGTTGTTCGAAGCCTGGTTTAAGTCCTATTAAGACCTGTAGGCTGTCATGGTAATTATCCCGGGTTAACACTAACCCAATTGGACCCTGGCAATTGTCTACGCCGATCGCAGCGAATTTCCACTCAACTTTTGTTCCCAGGCGTCTCTGAAAGTAAAAATGACCTGTTGTCCGCCATTTTTAGTCAGTCATGTGATAAAATCGTAAGGTCCTAATGGTTGAATCGTTCAGCAATTCGCTGAGACGGACGTAAAGAATCGCAGGAGCGGGCACACTGGGCGAATTGCGGCGAATTTAATTGCGCCGATATCTGACATGCTAGAAATAAGCGATTTTATACACCGATCGTTGAGATCGGCGAATATCGCAATCGCGGCAGCGGGCACACTAGGCGATTTTCGCCGATCGCAGCGATCGGCGTATAAAATCGCGTAGTGTGTCGGGGGCTTCAGTGATTGGCCAAAAGTCTCGCGCTGCGTACTCAACCAATCACAAGCAAACCATGAAGCAATCGTGACTTGCTTCGCACGCATTTTCCCGCGCTTGATGCAAGATAGCCATGTCGAGGTCTCATTGGCTCTCGACTTAAAACTGCCCATAAACTGAATAGAACTGAATTGGTAAGTTTGAGCTTTCTTTTTTGAAAAATTTTTATTGCACTAACCTATATTTGGGAGACTGATCAGAAATGACCTAGTGATAGTGGTCTTTTCTTTTAGCGAGGAAAAGCTCTTTTTTTAATCGAATGTTTAAAATACTTTTGAGTGAAGGCAACAAATGGCAGGCCAGGAGAGTCGGCTTGGAAATCAAGAACCTTGAAGAACAATTTTCTAGTTTAATGTGACAGGCATGCCTAAGATGGCTTCAAAACAGAGGGGGAAAATCTTGATTGTAGAAAAGGACTCATTGCCTATAATCAAGATTTCAATAACTGAGGAAATAAAATGTATCAGGTTCTCAAGAAGTTGATGCATGTTATAACATATTAAATGTGGTTAATGGACAATTCTGCCGAGACCCGGTAATTCAGTGGTGCCGCGAACTCTCTGGATTTGAACCAGGGAACGCCAGATCTTCAGTCTGACGCCCTCCCAACTGAGCTGATCCAGGCAGTTATACTTTCATAAAGTTTCCGCAGGCTTCTATTTGTTTCCTTTGTGCTGGATAAAGCTTGCCCACTTGCGCACAACAATCCCTTGCAACCTGTAGCGTGCATGTCCATGATTGGCCGGCAGTTTACATCCATATTCATGAAAAAGTTTTGCACGGGCCCGAAACAAGGTTCGAAGATGGGTGAAAATGTCGTTCTTCCAAAGATTTGCGAAGCATGTTCGAGGGAAATAAAGCAGAGAGGAACAGGGAATATACAAGCCGAAGGTAAGCACTAGTTTGTGTGATCTGTAACTGTAACGCTAAACGGTCCTTTGGTCGAATGAGCGCAATGGTAACAAAACTTGGACTAAAAGAAACGAACACTTCCTTCTATGTAATTGTGGTCTGTAGAACTCTTGTTGTGTTCTTTTCTTTAATCGAAACAAAACTCGTCACGATGAATCGAACGGTGTGATTCAGAACGGAAGACTGTATGAGGTTTTCACAGCCGCACGGAGAGAGTACGGGTAAGACGTCTGCCGGAAATAAATTTTACTTCCCGTCGCCGCATTAGCGACCTTTAGAGTACGACTACAAGGACGAGTTTTCCGTTCTGAGCACGTGTACTTCCAAAATTTTGACCTCCAAACTCAATGCACGTCTTCAGGACGGAAGACTTGTACTCGTCTCGTACTCTAATCGAAAGGTCGCTAACACGCACGTCTCCTTGCATGTTATCTTTCAACCTCATTCCCAGGCTCTCTCTGTCTCTTTTGCTCCTCTCGTTGCGGCTTGTCACATGACTGCAAGCGACGGTCCGCTCCCTTGTCCGGGTAGCCTCATTTTTTTTGTGACTTAACGGGACACTTCGTGATGGATATAAAAATTGAGAGTGCATCTAATTACTTGCATTTCTGGACATAAGTGAACTTAAAACATCTTATCTCTCCAGTCTCGCGCTCAGCGATACTCAGAGTTTACTTTACTGCCGATAACGACAGCATCCCGGCACATGGTCACTCAGTGTACATGCGCGTTAGGTTGCAGCTCATTCGAGAGTAAGGCCTTTACACCACTGGTTAATACGGTACGTTTATTGAGACGGACCATGAGAAGTCTCTCATGAAGTCTCTCTCTTTGGTCTCTCATTTTGTCATTTGTGATCCTTCGTACATTAACTTTGTGGGCAAAGCAGCAGAATCTGTACTGCTATCAAGTTCCTCCGTGGCTATCAAGTTTTTTTAAAAAACAATGATCAATAAGGAAAATGTTTGGTTGTCAAAGGAAATATAGAAGACAAGATGTTTATCTTAGCTAATATTTACTCTCCCAATAGAGACCGATGTTCACGCCTATTCTTTGACAATCTTCACAAGCACTTGGTAGAGTTTGGAATTTCGGCTGATGATAATATCATAATTGGTGGCGATTTTAATTGTCCCTTAAATCCCAACTTGGACAGGAAGGGTGGTATTATGATTCCGCGGGCGAATGTTGTAAGTGCAATCAACGAATTGCAAACCAATTTGAATTTGCATGACATTTGGCGAATAAAATGGAGTTATTTAAAGTTAAGTTACGTCAAAAATACTATACGGAGCTACTTATTGCTCAAAAGAGTAATGAATTAAATGACTTTAGGAACAAATGGAAGTTCAAGCCTCTGACTTAATTGCAATAATTGTAATTAGATAATGTATCCCTTTCTGAAGTTTAGAATAGCCCGAACACTTGCACTGTACCAATTCTATTTTGTCCTAATTTGTGTTTCGTGTTGTGTATGTATTGTGTGTGTGCGTGTGTAAGCTTAATGCTAAGGACTGTTACTGATTGTATTCATTTGTAATTTGTTGCTACAAACGTAATAGAGGAACAGTTAACAAAAAAAAGTTTTTTAACTGTTAATAATCTGCTAATAATCATTGAACTGTTTCCTCGAAGTCTTTGAGAGAATAATTTATAATCAGCTTTCTTCGTATTTATCCGAAAATGATATTTTGTCACAATATCAGTCTGGCTTTCGATCCTTTCACTCAACTGTGAGCGCTTTGCTCGAAGCCACTGATAATTGGGCCTTTAACATAGATCGTGGCTATGTTAACGCTGTTGTCTTTTTAGATCTAAAAAAAGCATTTGACACAGTCCATTTTATTATCTAAACTATATTTATATGGAGTCAAAGGAAATGTCTACGAATTGCTTTTTTCTTACTTAGACAATCGTACGCAAAGTTGTGCTGTCAATGGTGTCAATTCTGGGGCCTTTGCTGTTTCTCTTATATATTAATGACTTACCCAACTGTTTATCAAATTCTCAACCTAGAATGTATGCGGATGATACTCACCTAACATATGCTGACAACGACATCTGCTCTATTGAGGCTTCTTTAAATCAGGACTTGTCAAATATAAATCGTTGGCTCATTGCCTATAAATTGACTCTCAACGTGACAAAAACTGAATTTGTGTTAATTAGATCAAGACAAAAATTAAATAGTCTATTCGCTCTTCCTGCCTTGGAAATTAATGGTACACAATTGAACAGAGTAAATTTTACTAAGTCTCTTGGTGTATTAACCCTTTGATTACTAGCTGGCCAAATGCGTCCAGGTGGATCCACCGTCCCTTGTACCCCTTGTGACGTCATCACTTTTTAACGGTCAAGAACAGCTTTGTCCACTAAGTTGAGCAGGGAGAAGAGATCTCAGAATGAGCACAATTCAGTCAAGGAAACTGGAGAAACAGCCAAGAAACCATGTTACATTGACCTGAAAATCTCCATGAAAATCTTGCTCCATTGCCCTTCTACTTTTCTGAGCATCTAATTCTAAGATGATGAAGGGTTTCGCACAAACTCTTCCCACCAAAATCAAGCCTACTAAATGCCCAGCAAGTGAAAAAAAAAAAAAAAAAACGAGGCAAGGAAAGCGAAAAGAGAGGGAAGGAGAGAAAGCGAAAGGTAAAAGTCGAAAGTGTTGTGCTACTTTTTAAGCCAAATTTTCGACATTTTGCATTCTGCGCATGCCCGAACTTTGCAAGCGCTTATTTTGCACCTGGATCAAAAGGCCGCGGAGTGTACAGCCTGTAAACGGGTTTTTGGTGAGATTTAGCTCTTAAGCGTTTTTGTGTCGATTTAGACATAAAGCTCGCTTTTTCTTCATTTGTTCCGATCCTTCCACGCAAGTAAGATAAGACACAAACTAAAACATACTGACACAAAATAAACAATGTTTTGTCTACATTGTATTTTGTTTATATCTTTTCTTTGATGCGATCATGATGAAAGTCTTCTGTTTGTTTGTTTGTTTGTTTTTTCAGAACTGTTCCCTCTCCTATTCCTAATCTTTACGATTTAAGGGACAACCGCACAATACGGTAAGCATTTCGTTGTTTATGTCTTCATCAATGGATTTTCCCATTATTTTCGTATCCCTATAAGAAAAAATGCTGAACAAAATGCGAAGAAGTGAATAACTTCAGTCTTGGGGTCAGTACGTGGCTATTACAGCAGCCCACGCGATTGGCTCAGAAAACAATAGCACTATTCAAACAAACAACAGAAACAATGAACCCTAACCCTAAAAACTATAGAGCTGCATTCTAACCAGATCCAATGAAATTAGAGGTTGCAAACAGCTGCGTGGTATCTGCCATCTGGGTGCAATGATATTCATGCAAAGAAAGACCATGTTTTGCATCAACTTTTCTCTTTCTTAAACTCTTCACCTTGGAGCAGTTGACCTTTTCTTTCATGTTTAACATTTCAGTGTGCTTTTTACTGATCCCGTTTATGAAGACGATCATATTTTTAAAGCGGAAGTTTTCCCTGAAGCAGAGTAAGTGATGTTATCTCTTGTTATACTGGCAGCTACTACTGAGTACAGGAATGATCTCGTTTCTTTCTTTCCCTTTCTTTGCCTAGAGCCGGCAGTTTTCAGTTGAGTGCAGTAAAGGAAATACCAAAGTAATTGTTCTGATCAATCATAATGGACACAGATCATCAAATGATCATATCAGAGCTGGAAACAAAAGACCTCTAGCCGGCGCTTAGCTTGGGAAGGCGCCAAAGAGGAAGTCACAATTGTTTTTTTGTTGCTTCTTGGTTGTGAAATTGCGCGTCGAGATTGTTAAGCCAATCTCTGCGCGTAGTAATGCAAAATCAAAGCAATACAAAATTGCCATTTCAACACAGCGGTTGTACTCACAAAAAGACCAAAAGGATTGCATGAACTTTTTAACCAATCAGGTGCAACGCTAAAAACCAGCTGCGACTTGGTCACTCTGGTTTTCCCGCGCTCAGTGCCGGCCGTGTTTACCCTCTTTGCGTTCTGATTGGTTAGCAAAACCAAGTCAGTATGTGATTGGCTCTATAATTACTTTGGGTTTGGTTGCACGATACTCAATTGAAAACTGCTGTATGAAAAGAATCCTTCTTATTGATAGTGCCAGTTCCTACTGTTTTCAGACTTCCTGCTCGTGTTCTTAAGACCGAGGGTTATGATCGCAATACACCATACAGACCTGTTATTGCCATGAATGCCAACAGAACCTCATACGCGCAAATTGGCGACGCTGGTCGACGGATGCTCAAGTGAGTGATCTTGTGTTCATTATTATGAACGGCTTCACAAGAAAGAACTCCCAGTAGCATTCATCTGAATGCTCTCACAGGTCAAGATTTCATCCACAGACTTCGAAGCTAGAATCACCTTGTGCAATAATAAACTCTGCACCAGTGTAAAATATTTCTCAGTGACATTCACCTTGAACAGCATAATTTAAAGCACCACAGGAAAGTGTCTGCTAAGTAACTTTCCTTTAAACAATCAAACTAATTATAAGATTTTATCCACGGACTCAGACGTCAGAAAAGTACTGGCTTTCATTTGAATCCATGGTCACAGTTGTGGATGTTCTCGAGACTCCAAAGCTAGAATCACTGTGTGCAGTATAGTAAAGGAAATGTATGTTCAGTAGCCACCAAATCGACTTCAAGGACCACCTGCTAGAGTAAGTCCATACCAGTATGTAATTTCTCATGTGCGAACTTAAGCAGTGAGAGCGCTGACGTCCGGAGGCCAGTTGTTCGGAACATGGTTAGGCTTAGCGCTAACCCGGAATAAATACCATGTCAGTATGATAACCTATGGGTTTTGATAGGAGTTTACCGATGGTTAACGGTAACCATGCTTCGAGCAATTCGGCCCAGGATGTCAAAAATAGAAACCGGAAGTTAATGTTTTCTCTGCTTAACTGCTCTGACTCGACAACGTAATTCTACTGGAGTTATTAAAAAAAAGAGCTTTAAAACTCGTTGTAGACAGAGACGTTCCATCAACCGAAACACCTGTTCGTGACGTCGACAGCGACAACGTCCTCGTTGCTTAAGCTCGCTTCGGATTAGGGCGGGATCGTAATAAGAAGATGAAGGTAAAGTTTAAAGAGAAAGATTCTGAGTCAGCATTTCGTTTGAATTTGTTCGTTCCAGGATGATCGTCGCCATTCGTACCCGCTTTCCAACTACGGCTACAGACCCTACTAAGATGGCGGCCCCTCCGTCACTGTTACCCAACGCGGAGTTTTTGCACCGCGACAGTAAGCTGAATATCACAGTTCTTAGACTTGGAGGACAGAAAACTGTGCAAAGTGCTGGAGTGAAAGTCATGAAGGTATCACGCGTTCTCGCTAAGTTGTCATTCTGGTTTACAACCTTGAAATGAATTCCATGATAACAGCATCTCCTCGAGGATTGAGTGACTATAGCTTCTTTTTACTCGTCACAAAACCCTCTGTAACAAAAAGAGGATTCCACGACGAACCAATTTAAAGTGAGGTCTGCCCTGTGGGCTACATCGTGGTCGATATGTTTGTCAATTATAAAAAAATTGACCCGGAATCAAATGATTGTCTCCTTCGGCAAAAGGAATTATGAACAACGATGGACCAAAACTCAAGAATTACTGGATAGTTCTTGCAAGAAAAGGAAGAAAATCCTTTCACTACGTTGTTTTTACTCGCCCTACTCTAAGGAGGTACAAAATGGCAATTGGACAAATGATGTTCTCAACTCTAGATCCGGATTTTGGAAAAAAGGTCGGAAAAGTGTCGCCTAAGAGTAAAGTTACAGACCTCACATTTAGTAATTATAATCAGGAATTGTTAGACATTAAAGCAGGGCACAACAGATTGCGAACACCCCGTGAGATTGCAAACCACCCAAGGAGGGTTGTTCAGTGAACACCACCCTCGCACAGTTCGAAGTTTCCCAGTTCTAGAGACTAAGTTTGTTGCTCTTTACTCGACTAAGAAATAAAAGGAGAACTGTTTTATTCATTTAATGCTCCGAGAATGTGATAGGGCACACGCGTCACATGTTGAAGTTGTTGGATGTGGGTAGATTTGATGTTACCGGAAATATGTCGCCCATGTCCGTGTGTTCCTCTCGCACGACTTGACTTTATTGAGTACGCTTATTCGATAGCCAGATTTAAAGTTGCAGAGTAACTGGTTCAGTCCCATGTTTATTTACTTTTCTTTAATAATTTTGAATAAAATTCTCTCCTCAGTCTGTTTTTATAAAATGGAGATAGTCAATCAATCAATCAATCAATCAATCAATCAGTTCGTTTATTAAACTTCACTGATGTGCCTATTTACAGAATGCTAGAAACAACGACAACCTCAATAATTTAAGGTATATGAAAATACAAAATCAGAATTTGAAATTACGGCAAGAAGTTTCTGGACCATCTAAGTAGCCGAAGCAAACCGAGAAGATGGCTCATAGTTGACATATGCGTGGGAGAGCACTTTAAAGAGAGAGAGAGAGAGAGAGAGAGAGAGAGAGAGAGAGAGAGAGAGAGAGAGAGAGAGAGAGAGAGAGAGAGAGAGTGAGAGAGAGAGAGAGAGTGTGTGTGTGG
>BLFK01000187.1:488197-504928 GCA_014634185.1 Astreopora myriophthalma
AAAACATCACTTGTAATTTCTACCACATAGCGAGAACTCTACATATTCAAGGAAAAGAAGATGCAGAGAAACTAAGAAATTATTTGATCAACCTAACTTCAATTTGTGCACATCCTGCTAGCAAAACACCGAACGCCCCTCAGGAATGTTCAACTTAGAGGGGAGATATCATGCGGGCTTATTTCACCTAGTGATGGCCCAACTACAGTTAGTGCTGGCAACTCAAGTGAAAGGGTTGTTGTTAAGTCTCCTGTACTATCCACTGAAGACGACCTAGGCAAGGCTGAAATTTTTATTGATAATGCTTACATGGAAATCATTACAGATGCTAACAAATCAGATTATTCAAATCTGGTCAAAGATAGCAAAGCCCATTTCGATCATCAAGTAGCTCAATTGTCGTTGTTGTTGAAAGGAGTGTTAAATGAATTGAATGATCTGAGAGTTTCTCATGTGGCAGTACTGGCACCAAACAATGAAATAACAAGTGAATTGACCACACTACGAAATGACGTAAGTTCTCACTTCCAGAACCAACCACAGAGGTTCCCGGAGCTCAATGATCTGAAAGATTCTGATGCTGTCTGCAAGCAGTGAAATAGCTTTTGAAGTAATTAACCTCCAAAATGACATAACTTCTCACTTCCAGAAACAATCACAGAGCTTGTCTGATACACAGGAGTGGACAACTGTCAGCAATAATAAAAGACCAGTAAATACTCAAAATAGATTTAAGGCATTGAACCATCAAATGGCAAACCTGATGATAATGCAATTCAAAGTGGACAGACTGCAAATAATTATAGTTGCTAGAAATATCTTAAACAATGCAAATCCTTCAACATCTATGAGTTGGGCTGATCAGTTAGCGAAAATTAATATCAGTTACAAAACAACCAAAAGTTTACATCCAAGTCTACTGCTGCAGTTTCGGAATCATCCACTGATCTTCCTCTCATGGAATCAACAGCTATGCCCACCATTCATCAAAGGAGGTATCTATAAGTGCAGACAAATCAACGAAAGGCTGCCTAATTGGTGACTCGCTTGTCAAGAACATTGAATCTCTGCCTTCAGAGAAAAGGTTAAAGTTGAATGTTGTTGAGGAGCCATGGTTAAAGATATCCACGACAAAGCAAATGGCCTTCTTGCTTCCGGTCAAATAAATTGGAATGCGGCCTTAATTGTTCTTTGTGGAACAAATGATTTAGCTGTTGAAAATGAAGACACAGGTGCCACAAAGTTACACATGTTTATCGGTGACCTGAAACCGATGCCAAAGTCCCTGGCTATATGATTCAGCTGCTGTTACCATTCATATAATCAACCACTTTGAAAGGCTCACTAAAACTATTTGCCAGCAAACTGACCTATGTTTCATTGACAACAAGAATGTAATGGCTCATCACCTCAGTAGATCTAATCTGCATCTCAATGGTGGAAGGAGTAAAGTCCTTGGGAGTAACCTTTGTAGATACCCGAGACGAGCTAACTTGCCTCCCTCTGGTCAAGAATTGACAACAACAGCAGCGGGTTTTTGGCAGGATCACTTCAAAATACACAAACCTTTGAACCATACCACGATGTGGAACAATTACTTGAACCAAGTAAGAAGAATGATGAATCATTGAATCAGGATGATGACCGTAGTAAGAATTGTGTAAGTGATAGCATGTTGCATTCGTCTACCTTAAGCCCTAAATTCCCTATTTTACCAAAAATGAGGGCGTTTGAAATTGCTTCTCTCAATATCTGTAGCCTAACTTGCCATTATGTCAAATTGTGCATTTTAATGGAAGATAAAACAATTGACAGACTTGGTCTGAACGAAACAAAATTAGATAAAACACAGGGTGCAAAGAAAATTAATTTTACACAACGTTGTCGTAACCAACATCTACTAGCCCGAAAGTCATTTTTACTAGCCCGAAAAAAAAGTAATTTTAATTCTCCGAAAAATCTTCGTTTGCCCATCGGGCAAGTTAAGCACAGAATTCACTAGCCCGATTGCAAAATCCACTAGCCCCGGGCTGTCGGACACGACTTTCTTTGCACGCTGAAACAATTCCCGATAGGCAGGTTGACATTGAGGGATACAATATACTCTGCCGTGATAGGAATTGAAATGGTGGAGGAGTAGGGTTATACATTAGACAATCCTTGGCTTACATAAAAGACAAGATCTCTGCTCTCACAAAGAGTTAGAAATTTTGGCGGTTGAAGTTAAAAAACCCAAGTCGAAGCCATTCATTGTGAGAACTTGGTATAGACCTCCAGACTCGAAGGTTGAAAATTTTGACAAATTTGAATCCTACCTGCTAAAACTTGGTGAAGAAGATAAAGAGAGTATGATTATAGGTGATAGAAACTGTAATCTCTTGCCACAAACACCTGACCACAGTGTGGAACACTTGAAGTTTATTACTAAAAGGTACCAATATATTCAATTAATTTTATAGATCAACGGGAATCACCACTACTACTACTACACTAATAGATCACATATTCACTAACAAACCAGATATAACAAATAACGGGGTCTTACATGTTGGTATTATTTTCTGACCACAGTCTTATCTATGTTATTCGTAAACATAATACACTTAAAGCTGATTAAAAAATAATCTAATCTTGACAATTCAAAAATTTTGACAGTGAAGCCTTCATTGATGAGATAACGGAGACACTTTTCCATTTTGCTTCTCTTTTGGATGACCCAAATGAGATGTGAGATCTCTGTTTCTGGAATTTGCAAACAAACATGCCCCGATAAGGAAAAGAAAAGTGAAAAGTAAATCTTCACCATGGATATCATCCGAACTGAGGCAGAAGAGCAAAAAGGAAGCAGTAAAACAGAATTCTCATCAAAATTAATGTAGAATGACTATAAAAGGGCAAGAAATGAAGTAAATGCTAATACTAGGGAAGCCAGGACTAACTTCTTTAATGAGAGCATTAAGAAGCATAGTGGTAATGTTAAATTAACAACTACATTGCGAAATGGAGGTTGGGTGCCTGGGATGTCCAAGGGCTTCCACTGGAGGCCGGCAGCCAGCCCCTGGACAGAGTAACACTCCCATGGCTGGCAATGATCCCTGCAACCCAGCCATGAGCCCCCACGCCAGGTGTCCAGACACCTGTCACACTGGTAAGCAGTGGAAAAATAGGGAGGGGAGGGGGGAGCAAGCCAACTGGGTGAAGCAGCACAAGAAGGCCTGAAAGATCTCCAACAAGTGCAGCCATGTGACTGAAGAACCACATGAGCATGCGCCTAGGCTATGTACAGCTGACAGCTAGTGCTCTTTGAAGATAACCGAAGACGAGAGGCTCTCAAGCAGATGACGAACCTTCAAAGTCAGAAGAATCCGCCCAACAACAGCAGCACAAGAAGGCCTGAAAGATCTCCAACAAGTGCAGCCATGTGACTGAAGAACCACATTCAAAGTCAGAAGAATCCGCCCAACAACATGGCAGCGATGCTCGCAGAAATAAACAGTAAACTGTACCTTGCTTTAGCTGAAATAAAGGAAATTGAAGAGCTTAAGGAAAAACAGTGCCTAATGGAGAAAGAAAAGTCTGATTTGAGAGAAAGCTTGGAGTTCGCTTATAAGTCCATAGCGACCTTGACTGAGCGAGTGGACACTCAACAGAAGACGCTATCAAAGCTCACCGAAGATCTGAATAAATTAACACAAGTTGCTAATGCTGAGAACGAACGCGCTATAAAGCTAGAAAGCCATAGCAGACGGAACAACCTTATTTTCTACAACATTCCTGAAGGGTGACAAGAATCCAGTGCCACTACAGAAGCTCTGCTGTACAACTTCTTGGAACAAAACCTAGATGTGGCAGAAGAAGGAACCAATGAAAGACCGATTAAACGGGTACATCGCCTCGGCAAGATCAGAGAGGACAACAAACCACATCCAATTATTGCTAAATTCAGCTTTCACAAAGATAAAGAGCGTATATTATCAAGTGCCCGTACACTGGCAGGAACAAATTATGGCATTTCACAGGAGATCGTTGAAATTCGGAAGGGTTTAGTCAGAGATGAAAGAAGCAAAGAAGGAGGGGCAAGACACAAAACTGGTTTACAATAAACTGTACATAAATGGTAGAAGATAGAGACCAGGTATATAATATCCAGGGACAACATAAATACAGTGCCTTGAGTAACCCTAGACAGGCTTGCCGCAACCGTGATTATTTACATGTGTCTTTACTGGAGCCTTTTCTGAAGCCAGACCCAAACTAAGTATATTTTTATGTTTTCCTTAATTAATGTAGTTATTCTTTTTTATTGTTGGTTATTTACATTAGTTGGATAAGTTTCGCGAGAGGGCCAAGGATTTTACGAATACCTTATGTAAATATCGGAGTACCTAGTCACATCTACTGAAGTTTTTATTATTATTATTTTTTAGATGTCTAAAATAACTATATCTACGCTCAATGTTCGAGGCTTGGTTAGTAATGAAAATTCCACTGGCTTAAAAAGAAAAAATATTCTATATACATGTTACAAGAAGCTCATTGTAGAGAAAAGTCTTGTGAGGTTTTTGCTGCTGAATGGGGCTATACAGCTTTATTCACTAGTTTGGCAAGTAATAAAGTAGGTGTCGCTATTCTTCTCAATGACTCTTTGGAACATTTATGCCCCAAACACAGATGATCCAGATTTCTTTACAAATGTGAGCGAACAAAATAATGCTGTCTAATTATTAGTGGTAGAGATTTCAACCTGGTTTTGGATGTCTTAAACGACAAAACAGGTAGAAAACCAATGACACACTGGAATTCTCTTAAAGAGCTCAAATATATTTAGGACAATTTGGATTTTACGGATATATGGAGAGATTTAAACCCCGGGGCAAAAGGATATACCTGGAGATGGAATCGACCGGAAGTGCATTGCCGTCTAGATTTCTGATATTCTTCCGGCTTACAAAACAGACCACTCTTTATGTACAATTGACATCAATTATCATTCCAGTCCCAGAGGACCTGGTTTCTGGAAATTAAATTCCACACTTTTGAGTGAAGTTGATTACGTAAAGGTTATCAAGTCAACAATAGCCGAAACAGCCAGTGAGCACGAAAGCGATGAAGAAGTTGATGAAGTGTTACTGTGGGAAATGATAAAACTTAAAATTAGAGACACCTCAATGAAATATTCTAAAGTCAAAATGAAGACGAAGAAAAATGAAGAGGTCAAGATTGAAAGTGCACTAGCCGCCCTAGAACGGCAATTGGAACAGGGCGTAAATAATAAAGATGCCCTTGAGGAACAAATTTAAGGTGCAAGAAAAATGAATTGGAAAATGTCATACAGTTCAAGACAAAGGGGGCCATAATTAGATCTAAGGCCAAATGGTACAACGAAGGTGAGAAAAATAGTAAATATTTCTTGAATTTAGAAAATAGACATTGTAAGAGGACAACAATAATGCAGAGACAAGTAAGGGTTTATATGCTACAGACGACCCAGATAATTACTTTAAAAGAATGCAATTCTTTTTATAGTCAGCTTTACACTTCAAAAAAACCCAGGGTGACGTCATTGTGTGACTTGTTTTTCGACCTGGAACACCCTTCACTTAATGATATTGATAAGCAAAAATGCGAAGGACTGTTGACTGAAAAAGAATGTTTAGAGGCATTAAAAACAATGGAATCGGGTAAATCGCCTGGAACGGACGGCCTTCCTGCCGAATTTTATAAAGTTTTTTGGAAGGATGTCTCTCCTTTTCTCATACGTTGTCTCAACAAAAGTTAATTATCAGAAGGGTAAGCTTGCTTTAACCCAAAGAAGGGGTGTCATTTCACTGATCCCTAAGAAAGACAAGGCACTACAGGAACTGAAAAACTGGAGACCCATAACTTTATTAAACTGTGACTACAAAATTGCATCCAAGGCAATTGCTTCACGTCTCAAGGCTGCTGTGCAAAATTTAATAGACAACAACCAAACGGGTTTCTTGAAAGGACGTTTTATTGCAGAAAACATTAATTTTTGCTTGATCAACAATGTCATCTCGTACACAGAAACAAAGGATATTCCCAGGTTACTTCTCTTTGTTGACTTTGAGAAAGCCTTCGATACTATTGAATGGGCATTTGTCGAGAAAACACTTGAACATTTTGGGTTCGGATCTTCTCTAATCAAGTGGGTCAATTTGTTTTACCGTGATATCCAAAGCTGTTTTATAAATAATGGTTGGTCAGCAGGTTTCTTTGAATTAAGTTGAGGTGTAAGGCAGGGGTGTCCGCTATCGCCTTACATTTTTATCTTGTGCATAGAGGTGTTAGCTACCACTATCCGTAAAGATAACTTGGTTAAAGGCGTCACAGTAGGCAGCACTGAATGTAAGCTCAGTCAATATGCAGATGATTCTACTCTGATTTTAGATGGTACTCAAGAATGGCTTGAGCACTTGTTTGCTATATTAGAAAAATTTGGCAAGGTTTTGGGCTTGCAAGTAAATAAATGTGAAAAAAGTGAAGCTCTTTGGATCGGCTTCAAGAAAGGATCAAACCAGATTATATGCTCTGACAAAAATCTTAGATGGGCAGATGGCAAAGTTAAGGCTCTAGGAGGTTGGTTTTGTATTGATTGTGAAGAAAGTAATAAGAAGAATTATGAAGAGAAGGTTCATACATGTAAGGTAGAGAACATTTTAAGTAACTGGAGAAACGAGATTAACTTTAATTGGCAAAATTGAAGTTATTAAGGCTCTAGCTGCATCACAATTGGTTTATGTTTTGTCATCAACAACGTCTTGTTTATTATCACTGAAAGAAACAAACAATCTTATTTTTAAGTTCCTTTGGGATAACAAAGGCGACAAAATTAAGCGGACTGAAATGATGGTAGATTACCAAGATGGAGGACAGAAAATGCTAGACATAATAGAATTTAATAAAGCCTTGAAAATTTCATGGATACTTAAGTATATTTCAAACGACTGCAAATCTAAATGGAAGTGTTTTTTTTTTTCAATTTTATCTAAAGTAGCAGGAAATTAGTTTTTCTCCGTAATTTGGCACCAAAAGATGCCAGAAAACTTGATATAAAAGATGATTTCATCCAAGAACTTGTTGAACTATGGGCAGACTTTAATTATAGGGATTCCTTTGCCTCTCAAGCTAATTTCAGTGCTGGACATATTTGGAATAACTCAATGATCAGAATTGCAGGCAAGACTATATTTTATAAACACTGGGCTAATGCAGGGGTGATGAAAATTAAGGATCTGATGACAAGTGATTCAAGAATAATATCTTACAGCTGTTTCAAAGATAAGTTTTGTTTTCCAGTTTCATTCCTGGAATTTTGTGGAGTAACTTGGAGTGATGTGCTATGGGATCTCTGAAATTGTGACTGCCAGGTGAAAAAATTCTAGGAAATGCACTACTTAAGTTAAACTCATCCAACAAACCAAGTCAAGCAGCTTACAAAATCCTCATCACCAAAAAGTGTACTCGCCCAGGAAAAAGCCAAAACAAATGGATTAAAGACTGTGGGCTCGTCAAAGTGGAAAATTTGCACTGGGGGTCAATTTATCTGCTATCTAGGATATGTACATTAAGCATGAAATTAAGGAACTTCCAGTTCAAATTTCTCCACAGGAGAATAGCTACAAACTCTTTTCTGTTTAAAATTAAACTTTCAGAATCAAATCTTTGTTGCTTTTGTCAATCAGCACAAGAAACGTTGCTTCATCTTTTCTGGGAATGCCTGATCACAGAAGCCTTTTGGAATAGTGTTCAACAATTTTTGGTCTCGGTTGATTTGATACCAACCTCACAAGTTTTAACTTTTATGCTAATGTTTAGGTCTCAAGGGAGAGAAAAGCGCCTTGTTATTCAATCACTGTTTACTACTTGGTAGATTTTACCTTTACTCTTGTAAGTATAAAAATATTCAACCATCCTCAATAGAATACACCATGTATGTTAATCAGGTTAGAAGCAATTTAAAAATTGAAAAACATGTCTCAATTATTACAGGAACACAAAACGCATTCCAACAGAAGTGGCGCAAAATACTCCAGTCATTGTAACTCCCTGATTTGAACTTTTGTTTTAAATAGTCAATTTAATTGAATGATATTTAAGTTCTCTTTTCACTCGAACAGCTTTAATTTAGTATTTCATGGCCCTATGTATGTATATATATATATATATATTTTTTTTTTTTTTTCGCTCATATTTACTTTTGTCAGTTGTTAGAATAGTGTTTTAGTAACAGTAGTAGTTGGCCTGTATGGGTAAGTAGTATTAGTGATGTAAGTAACTTTGTTTTGTCGCAAAATTGTACATAATAGGATCACAATTTAAAAAACAAAACAAAAAAGCAAAAACAATCCATATCTTGGAAGACTGAAATTAAAACAGATTTACAAATACAAAAAAAAAAGGCCATAGGTATAGATACGATTAAGTAATTTTAGGGCTAAATGATAGTTAGCTGATTAGTCATTTTAACATTTATACCTTGTAATTCTTACACCGCATGTATGAAAACAGCTTGCTGGGCCATTTACCGTGTTTTAAATAAAGCTGGTTGATTGATTGATTGATTGATATCATGCTAGAGAGGTGTGTTATTTTGACAGCATTGTGGAGTTGGCCCACCCAAATGCCCAGTCTGGCTGGTCAGTTCTGTCAAATGGGAAGTGCCCTTAGAGAGCCTTACCCAGGCAACAGATTTTGACGCATACTCATTGCCCCAGGGTTAGCAATTTGACATGGCCACCATATTGGAAGACTGAGAGAACCCAGAATTTGACATTCAGTAGGTGCCCAGGGGTGTGGTGAATTAGACATTCAGTAGGTGCCTGGGTCTGGGTAATTTAACTCTAGGGACTATTTTGTTATTTATGCCAAGGGGTGGGCTGCAGTGGGCTGCCAGGATCTATCATAAACTAAAACGAAACCTTTTGAGCTTCCGAGGAAAAGGACCCCTCTTCATTAAAAAAGATAGATAGCCCCCCCCCCCCCCAAAAAAAAAATACACACACATACACATTCAACCTTCAATAGTTATTTACCAATCACTCTCAAAATATGTTTGTGAGAATAAACCAAAATAAAATAGAAGGTAACACTGAGTCCCTTTGAAGTATATCATGTGCCTTGCATCAGAAAAAAGCAGACAACAGGTTCCTTTTTTCAGGCAAGGACTCCTGAAGGAGTGTGTTCCCTCATGCTATCTTGCTGCAGAACTTGTTTGAAATTCGTTCAAAATAAATAAACTGCAAATAAAAGTCACACTGAGGCAAGAAAAACAATGTAATTCTTTTGTTTGAAGAATGAGTGGCATGTATATCTGTGTTCTATTATTTTTATTATAATTATTTTATATTTGTAGTTTCACCAGGTGGAGTGCATTAGGGGAACTCGGAAAGAATATCATAAGCGAATAAGTCACACAGATTTAGTGTTATTCCCAAAGAATGAGTAGATAACAAGTGCAAAAAAGTATATATAACTGTACGTCAAGTAATTTGCTTTTACAGTGATTGAAGGAATTGATGTCACTACAATGTAGTGCAGTGTAGTCTAGTAGTAGTGTGTGATGTAGTATCTCCTTACTCAGACTTGAAGCAAAACAGCTAATCGAACTACAAAAGTTATTTTCAAGAGATACTCTGAAAACATTAATGTGGTTATGGCAAAAGGAATTTTACATGTAATAGGTGCATTTTACATGTAATTTATTTTGTGTAACACATTTTTATTAAAGGCAAAGACAATGAGATGTCATGCACAATTGATGAACAAGGAACCCTTCACCAGAGCTGCATTATTATTTTCTGTGCCAGTGAAAGCATCAGGTGTTCCAACTGTGCTTGTGTCTGTTTGAAATCCTTTTGGACAGATAGCAGTTTTAAAGGTAATGCCTTAGTAACTTGCTTTTACGTCTGTACATTGACTGGCCAGAAAATCTTTTCCCCCTTTGTTAACAATGATTCATCATACGTTGTATGCAAATCCAAATCAACCATTACTTTCTTCAAGCATTATTTTTTTCTGAAACCTTGTGCCAGGTGCGTGGTTTCCTTTGAGGTACATGTACATGCAATTCATCAGGGCTGCTACAGTCAGTGAAAAGGCAGGAGAAAATAAGATTTTTTGTTTCAAGGTCAGGGAAAAGTCAGTGAATTTTGTGTGCAGTCAGGAAAATTTGGATTTCTGCATAAAGTCAGAATTGTCAGGGAAATTTATATCATTATTGGTACCAATCACAAGAACAACAAAAGGAAATTGAAAGTGAGGACAAACACATTGATTGTCTTAACAAGAAACTGAAAACAATGTGAAGTTAGCAATATTCTTTGTACAAATTGCCGCTTTTAAGGTCAGTGAAATTTTTCTGTTGGTCAGGGAGAAGTCAGGGAATTTTTTTCATTCTGATGTGTGGTAACCCTGTTCATATTGTTTGTTTTATTGTTATTTTATTCATTTACTTGTATTTTCTTTCTAATGCATGTGGTGCATCTGATGTGACTGGCAGGAGTAATTACTTCATTCTAGGCTATAATCTAATGTGGGGGTGGCTTTATCTCAGGTTGCCAATGTCGTGAAACATCTTTTCCTGGACTACACTTACTGGATGATCTTAATCTATCAAGCTATGATACGTGTACTTTTTAAGATGCTTTGGTTTGAAGAATTAACATTGATTATTATTTTTTAAACACTTGATTGAAAATTGGATTTGCTGATTCGTTGTCGATGTAGCAGAGCTTTGGAACAAAAAAAGAGAAAAAGGAAAGTGTTTCACTAACTGTATTGTGCAGATTTCAACCATTACCAAACGTGTTGCCTTCAAAACCTATAATCCAATACATACAAAATGAAGGAATATATGGTAGGACAAAGCAATGAAATTGAACAGAATATTTACACGGTAGTCTGCCAGAGTTTACAGCTAGGAAATATTATTTTCTATAGAAAACTTTGCAACAGCGACTGATCTATTAAACGTCATGTGCTTTGCAGGCTGGTCTTGTAAGCTGAAGTTGTCACTAGGGTAGTGTTAGGTGTTGATTGTGAGTTGTAATATTTTCTGGGTGAAATAGAAAGAAAAATAGTGGTTATTGCCCAAGAAAGTGCCTATAGCTGGCTGTGGGACTGGGAAATACAGAGTTCATTGAACAATGTAATGGTTGTTTAGAGGCGCACAGGTCCTTAGATATATGACTCTGTTTCTAACCATTTCTTGTATTTTAACTGGTTTACATTGTATGTTTATGTTGATGTTTATGCTTGTTTCGTAGTGATACTGAGGTTCAAGGTACATGTAGCAGGTGAGAATCCTCACTCCTTTGGTACATCTTGCTGGGTGTGTTCTTCCAAAGTGTGGTGTGTGAACACTGTCATTTTTTGGACCTAGTGGCATTCTTGATTCTTAGTTAAGTAAGGAAATAAATGAAATGACAATGAAAATTTTATCCCAAATAAGAATTTCTCTTATTCATGTGCAGGGAAAGTAATTAATTTCAACCCAATTAGTCAGAGCTGGCTGGATCCTTAACTTCAGGCCTTTTGCCAGAGTAAGAAATGTGGTAAAACACAGTTGATTGTCTCCCCTGTGTACACTATTGTAAAATACCATTAGATGTCCAGATCAGTTTCTGTGTCCTTCCTCTCCCTTTTTCCTTCCATTTTTCAATTGTCCACTCTATTTATTGTGTTAGAGAATGCTTTGTTTAGTAGTTAATCTGCCTTGAACTGTGATTTTGATTTCTATCTTCTAATAATTTTGATAACAAAATAGTGCACTGTACATGTATTTAGGAGACCTAAATACAGTAGAGTTAAGTGTAGTAAAGACCATCTTGCATGCTGAGGACAATGCAATTTGGTTACATCGTCTTTCACAAGGCAGTACAGAGCATGCCACACTTGGATCAAGCCCTGGTGAAGTTAAGGTGCCTACATGTGAGATGATGGATGATGCTATTGTCCTGAATGTTATCCCAGTGCAGTCAAGTGTTTAAAGGAATGGGAAGGTTACAAATGTACCTGTGGGAAATTGTCATTTCTACCACATCTTGCTCAGACTGGGTGATCAACCCTTGCAACCCAGAAAAGGGGGAGGCAGCCTGTAATGACAAGCTTGTAAGGTGATGCAGTTGAGGAATTGAACTGGTTCATGGGCATACAGATTGGATAGATTCCGAGGCAGCAGAGTATTCATGATCTGTGCTAGAGTATTGTACAGTAGCATTACAGTGTTATCCCAGTTTCAAAGCCAGAGAGATTTATTTTACTCTGTCGAGACGTAGAAGACCAGAACAAGAACATTTAGAGGAATGAATACCAAACAAAGAGGATGGATGAAGTTTGTGCCAAACTCTGTGGTTCTAAAATTATTATTGGCTGGTAATGTTCATCTATGCTAAGTCAGGTTACTTTGTCACACTAAGACTCTGAAAGCCTGTAAGTGAAACCTTCAACACTCCTTGGGGGAAATACTGTACAAGTGGGTGATACTACATTTCATATTGAAAGTCAGTGCAGATGTGTTCCAAGAAAGGCTGAATGGGTACAGTTGTTAGAGAAGTTGAGTGAAGCACCCTGTGTGCCAGTGACAGTCTAAATCAGAGGAGCAGATTTTAAAGAGCATGATGAGAACTTACCCAGGCTACATGAAATAGCAAGGATGTAAGTTCAACCCCAAAGCATCGCAGTTAATTGTTAGTTCTTCAGTTAACAACAGCAAGTTTATTCCACCCTTACAAAGGCAAAAATAGAAAATACTTGCAATGAAATTAAGTAAGGGAAAGGGTTTTGCCTTTGGCCTGCATGTAAAAGAACTAGTAAGTAAAAGGGGCTGCGTCATAGCAGTGCAGTCCATTTTGTTTAGTTTTGCGAATTACTTGCCTTTACAGCACTCACTGTTCAACTTAATGATAACCAACAAATTACCTTTAAACAACAAAATGAAAGCTTGGTGGCAAAGAAAAGATGGCTTCCAAGCATAACTAAAGTCACAAACAATGGAGATTAAGTTTGAAAAACTGTTTTGCTGAACAGGTTTCAAAAACCCCAATTATTCAAATACTCCTTCAATATTTTTGCAGTTATTTTTGTTATGCTTTATTTGGTTGCCATTTGCTGGTCGCTTAATTGGGCTAATGTTTGTGACACAGCCCCGGGAAGCCAAATTTCATGTAATAAATATGACTACTGTCAGAGAACACACACAAAATTGCGAACACACAACACGGCAAAAGATGCCGGAATGCAGAAAAAATAGGGAAAAGGTCATGCTAATTGTTACTCAGTCCAGGTGATAAAACTTTCTGAAGTACACCAGTCACTGCTTTGTGAAAGTACCTCCTGAAGTTGGAACTTTAGCCAGCAAAGAAGCCACTGATGTGGTCCAGAGGGAACTCAAAGAGACTCTAGTGCTTGCTTATTTCAATTTAAAAGGCTGAACATACGGTTGAAATGAATGTATTGGTAAAGGGTTTAGGTGCAATTCTTTTTTCTTTTTTTTTTTTTCTTGTAATTGTTTTTTTCTTTCCATACATTACTCTTTACAATAGACTGCATTTAATACATCACTTGTAACTTGCAGCGTGCAACAACAATAGACAATGCAATCAACAAAGTGATTACCGGTGAAGTGCCTACAAGTTAAGTTAAGGTGTACTATTCCTGCAATAAAGTACAGAATTTTACAATAGCATTAATTTACAATACAGTTAAACTGATTAACAGTAGATGAACTTTGGGAACTGGTGCCTTAAGGTTGGTGGAGCCAGGAAGTGATTGTTATTCTGTCAGGGGGAAGGAGGTATCCATGGTAAACCTGCTAGGGGCTACCACCAAAACCCCCAACCCCTCGGTGCTCAAATAAGGAGGGTTTGCAACGCAGGGAGGAACAAGGGATCAGTGACTCCAACAAGCTCAATTGCTTGGGGACCAAGCTGCAAAGAACGGGAAGTGAGTCACAATGTTGCAAAGTTAGCTAAGAACACACAAAAAGACCCAGAAAGCAGAAGACTGGCAAAGTGAGAGGACCTGAAGACAAAAGCAAACCAAGTGGGGCCCCAAACGAACCTGAGCAACATGCAAACGCAAGCCATAACACCAGGCTGAAGAGACAAACAAGTCAAGTGCATTTGGTTTGCAGCACACAAGCAGCACCACAGTTGAGCAATTTAATTCGTGGTTAGGTGGTGAGATAGGCCAGCCAAGGCTTCAGCAAGCATCATAATATAAAGTTGGTATGCATTGCTATTCCATCGCCCAAGAGCCTGAATCATATGATCAGGGACACCGTTCCCAGCTGCCACAGTGGCTGCCCGAATGGGGAAGTTTTGGCTGGAGAAGTTTCCTGGGATCCCTGCAGTGGACAATATCTTCCGAGCCAATCAGTGAGAATGACACCAGAGTGGTTGCCCAGTCTGCAGGAGAAACAGAGGGCCAGGGGAGTTACCCCAGCGCCAGAGATATGGCATGAACCGCATACAAAGGTGGTCGCTCTCAGCCAATATATATGGAGCAACCCTTGCAAAAGGGGCTAGCCTTTGACGCATTAATCTGGACACACATACGGGATGGCAATACGCTTAAGTCAACTGCAATGTCCCCCACTGAGAGATTAACTACGGGAGAAAAGCTGGCCAAGTTTGGGACAGTAGATTCAGCAGATCGCAGAAAACCAAAGTAGCCTAGGGCGCAAGCAGCCCAGAACATACAGTGATCCTAAGTGTTCACGTCCAAGGACTGGTGGACGACCATCATGATGCTACCAGTAACAGGTAGATTTGCCGGAACAGGAGAGCCTTGAAAACGGTTAATACCTCTCATGATTCGTCAGAGATGAAGGCAATTGAGCAATGTATCAGGAAAACCATGTTCCACGTGGAGAGAAGAAGTGGCAGATAAATATACTTTAATCGAAGAGTGCTCGATAGAATCAGTGAGAAAGGAAACAAACAGACACAGTGTCTGTTCCTCAACGAGACAAGGCAAGCCATTGGCATTGAGCTTTCCTCCTTGCAAAATTTGTAGAAGCACTTCCGACTAGAAGAGTAGGACCTGTGAGTTGCCCTCTAACAAGGAAGAATCAAACTGTCCAGAGAAAATCTGAGGGGCTGGGCAAGGGGCTGCTTGGGCTTCTGGAGCTAGACTCCAAAACTCCTGCTAATTAAAGGAAGAAATTGTGTCAGCCACAGAATTTTCGATGCCAGGGACATGGGCAGCAGAAAGGTGAAACCCCAGCGCACAGCTGATAGAAAAAAATTACAAAGAAGTTGCATGAAAATGGGGAACTTAAATATCCTTGAATAGACATCCACAGACTGGCCATCACCGCCTCATTGTCAGAATGAAAAAGCACATACGACTTGGTCCAGTGAGAACCCCACAGGTGGGCGGCGATTACTATTGGAAAAAGCTCTTCATACGCAATTGACTGTTGAGTTTGCGAAGAAGCCCAGGGGCCATAAAACCAGAGACTCTGTAATTAAGTTCCAAAGCCCAAAGAGCCATCTGCATCAGACATGACTGAGATCTGCAGTTGCAGGGATGCCAGGAAACAGCCAGAACCCCACACTATTCTATTCCATTCTGTCAACACCGGAGGTCAAGATGAAACTCCCTGCTGAGGCAAATTGGGTGGCAAAAGCAACACGATAAGTTGATCATTCAGCGGAGAAACTTTCTACCTTGCCAGACTACCTTGGCTGCATGGTGTTAGTGCCCAAACGAAGTGCTAGCGCCGGAAGGAACGTTGGCCATACGAGAACTAAATGAAATTGCTGAGCTTGCATGGGGGAAGTGCAAGGTTATAAAAGTAGAAGCAAATGGTAGAACAACTTAAGTGGCCCTACCTTGTGAAACAGTGGGAAACAACGCAATGGACGGTGAAGAGACTCCCAACACCTGAGGTAAGAAACAGACGTACAAACACCTAACTCCAAAGGGTGGGAAAAAATTGCCTGCGATGCCAGCAAGGGTGGCAAACTCAAAGAGGCCTATAAAGAAACCAGCCCAGAAGAAGCCTATGACGACACCAAGATGTTTTCGGTGGCCAGTGCAACTTTATCTGCATTAATGACAGCAGCCAAAAAGGCAGGGTCTGGAACGACCTGCAAAGACAATGGTGGCACTGCAGATGAGCTAGCAGATGTGAGCAAAGGTTCCACGGATGAGTGAGAAACTACGTCAGGGCCACCCCCAAGCCAGCCCATGGGGTGACCACTGACCAGTATTGTCTCAATTTCAACCTCGTCTAAATTTCATTAAGCCACATTACATTAAAAGAAATTCAAATAGAAGTACTGTATGGTTATTTATTTATTTATTTATTTATTTTTTAATTGTGTTTCTGTATTTTCCTCCCACCACCATCTGTTCCTAGGTCAGAACTTTGACTAGTTTTCCGCATTCAGTAAAGTGTTTTGAAAGCTTACTTTTTCCTCTGGCAATTTGGAGTTGAATTCAATAGATCGGATTTTGACCCCATTTTGAGTAAATACATATAGTGTTTGCCAAATAATAAGATGTGGTTAATTAACATTAAGTTGTCTTTAATGTTGAACTTTCCAAAAATTATATTGGACTCCTTCAGTGTTTCAATATAAATACTGTTTTCTTTAAGCCAGGATAAGACATTTTTCGAGAATTCATACATATAGGCAAATTTGTAGAACAAAAAGTAAGTGCTTGACAGAATGTGTTGATTCTTGACAATAGGTGCAA
>BLFK01000188.1:1736-17688 GCA_014634185.1 Astreopora myriophthalma
AAATTATGTCAAATAACCAATTTGAAATATAATAGTGGCAAACGAGTCCAAGATATATGTCACTTAACTTTTACATTTAATCTTCCCCAGATATCGACGATTGCGTTAATCACACATGTGCTAACGGCGCATCTTGCGTGGACGGCATCGATAGTTACTCTTGTAAATGTGTGGTGGGATTTACGGGAAATCATTGCAGGATAGGTATGATGTATCACTGTTGTCCAGGAATACATAAAATCTTTTCCCTATCCCTCTCCCTCCTTTTAGACTTAATTGTGCCTTTGTTGTGTTTTGTGCTACTTTATTGTTCTGAGATTTCATTTTTCAAGTCTAATTTTACGATGTATTTCCCCCTCCCTTCCCATCCTTTTAGAGCTATTTTGCCTTTCTAAAAATTTGTGCTGCGTCACTGTTTCTGTAGATTTAATTTTTTCAGTTCTGATTTTACAACTGTGGTTGTATTTTACCCGTTTAAAGATGTGGACGACTGTTTAAATCACCGTTGTGCTAACGGTGCATCATGTGTGGATGGTATCAACACCTACTCGTGCAGCTGCATGGCGGGATACACTGGAGTTCACTGCGACAGAGGTATTCGTTACACGTTTTTAAACCCTTTTGGTGTTTCTTCTGCGGCGTTGCTTTTACTGCTTATGCTATAAGCCGTGAAAGAAATGAAAGAATAAGTAAAAATTATGTCAAATAACCAATTTGAAATATAATAGTGGCAAACGAGTCCAAGATATATGTCACTTAACTTTTACATTTAATCTTCCCCAGATATCGACGATTGCGTTAATCACACATGTGCTAACGGCGCATCTTGCGTGGACGGCATCGATAGTTACTCTTGTAAATGTATGGTGGGATTTACGGGAAATCATTGCAGGATAGGTATGATGTATCACTGTTGTCCAGGAATACATAAAATCTTTTCCCAATCTTTTCACAAGGCTTGTGTAAGCGTCTTACGCAAGGCTTGTGTAAGAGTCCTTACGGAAGCCTTGTGTAAGAGTCCTTACACAAGGCTTGTGTAAGACACCTACAGAAGGCTTGTGTAAGAGTCCTTACGGAAGGCTTGCGTAAGAGTCCTTACACTAGACTTGTGTAAGATATTTACAGTCTTATGTAAGAGTCCTTACACAAGGCTTGTGTAAGATACTTACAGAAGGCTTGTGTAAGAGTCCCTACACAAGGCTTGTGTAAGAGTCCTTACAGGAGGCTTGTGTAAGAGTCCTTACACAAGGCTTGTGTAAGATTCCTTACACAAGGCTTGTGTAAGCGTCTTACGCAAGGCTTGTGTAAGAGTCCTTACGGAAGCCTTGTGAAAGAGTCCTTACACAAGGCTGGTTTAAGATACTTACAGAAGGCTTGTGTAAGAGTCCTTACACAAGACTTGTGTAAGATACTTACAGAAGTCTTGTGTAAGAGTCCTTACACAAGGCTTGTGTAAGATACTTACAGAAGGCTTGTGTAAGAGTCCTTACACAAGGCTGGTGTAAGATACTTACAGAAGGCTTGTGTAAGAGTCCTTACACAAGACTTGTGTAAGATACTTACAGAAGTCTTGTGTAAGAGTCCTTACAGAAGGCTTGTGTGAGATACCTACAGAAGGCTTGTGTAAGAGTCCTTACACAAGGCTTGTGGAAGATACTAAAGGCTTCTATAAGATACTTACAAAAGGCGACAACAGACCTCACACAAGGCTTGTTGTTCAGAAGGCATGTGTAAGAGATACTTACACAAGGGTTGTGTAAAAAAGGCTGGTGTATCGCTTAAGGTCTTCTCTAAAGGCTTTTGTTTTAGTCGTTCGACTATGTACAAATGTTAAAACCATCCCGGTTTTCTGCGCCATTAGAGTAATCGATATAGATGTCTTTTTTTTGCGATTGTAGTGATTATTGCCACTTGCAGAGTAAGGAGTTGTTGTTGATGATTTGTAAGCGATGATTCTTAGCTCCGTCTGAAACTTCTTCTTTTCTTCCTTTTCATTTTTGAGAACATCTCAACATGTTGATGATTTAGTCGTTTATAATCCTCCCACGTTACCCACAACATTAATGATACGTTTATTTGAGTTCATATATGAGACTTTATTTTTAAAACTTCAACAAACCACAAATCACGGCAAAAAAAAGTATTAATAATCGGTAAAGGATTTGCCCAGGCTATATGCATGGCTCGGCCTTTTTTTTTCTTTTTTAACCGAGTTTCTATATAAATCTATAAAGCGTTAAATATGATGTTGGAATCAACGTATTCTCTGTAAGGCTCCTTTTTTCTACTCTAGTCCTATACTACTATGTTCTGAGCCACGGTATTATAAAAAATCGTGAAAGTGAAAGTGAAAGAAAGTGAAAAAAGTGAAAGTCGAGACGGGTCTAAAATTCTGGTCACTTTTCTACAGGCCTAGCTCGTTTACATTGAGGGGGATCCGTGTGGTTTGGTAATTTATCGATTGAGCAGTGAATTTTACTATTGACCTGTGGAATGTGACCTGTACTTTAGACCCGGCAGTTAATATTCTTGTCATTGTACATTATTTAATATCTAAATTGTCCTTGCCAGTGTTACCTGTTGAAATAACAAAGGTAGGAAATGAGTCATATAGTTGAAACGACCGACTCTTTAGTACATTTTGTCCCTCTGCTTGCGTCGTATCAAAATAACAGAAATAGTATAGAAAATGAAAATCGTTAGTTAGCTTTAAGCTACGCGTTTCACCGCTGTTGCAGCTCTTCTGGCATAGCAAATTGTCTTAAATGACGTGTTGTCATTCAAAGATAATTACATAACAATATACGCGCGAGCAATTTGCGTAATTTCAAATCATTTATATTTCACAAAAATAAATAACTTATTTGTTAATGTTTTTGTGTGGCTTACACGAAGTGCGTAGCCACATTATGTCACGATCAGCTTTATTTGTCCACCAGAGTCAAGCGTCTGTCACGTGGTCTGATAAGCCAGACATGTACGCATTTCGGACCTACTTTTTTTTCTTTTTTAAGTGAGGAACTGAGCACTTATAAAATAGAAAAATAATAAACTTTGGTGTTAGACCCGCAGAACATTTATTAATATGTACACTAACTCCCGCCATTCGTGTGTGCGGGCGTCTGATTTCTTGTTTGTGAACCGTCACCTACATCATGTGTGGATGGTATCAACACCACCTACTCGTGCAGCTGCATGGGGGAATACACTGGAGTTCACTGCGACAGAGGTATTCGGTACACGTTTTTAAACCCTTTTGGTGTTTTTTTCTGCGGCGTTCCTTTTACTGCTTATGCTATAAGAAGTGAAAGAAATGAAAGAATAAGTAAAAATTATGTCAAATAACCAATATGAAATATAATAGTGGCAAACGAGTCCAAGATATATGTCACTTAACTTTTACATCTAATCTTCCCCAGATATCGACGATTGCGTTAATCACACATGTGCTAACGGCGCATCTTGCGTGGACGGCATCGATAGTTACTCTTGTAAATGTGTGGTGGGATTTACGGGAAATCATTGCAGGATAGGTATGATGTATCACTGTTGTCCAGAAATACATAAAATCTTTTCCCTATCTCTTTCCCTCCTTTTAGACTTAATTGTGCCTTTGTTGTGTTTTGTGCTACTTTATTGTTCTGAGATTTCATTTTTCAAGTCTAATTTTACGATGTATTCCCCCCTCCCTTCCCATCCTTTCAGAGCTATTTTGCCTTTCTAAAATTTGGTGCTGCTTCACTGTTTCTGTAGATTTCATTTTTTCAATTCTGATTTTACAACTGTGGTTATGTTTTACCCGTTTAAAGATGTGGACGACTGTTTAAATCACAGTTGTGCTAACGGTGCATCATGCGTGGATGGTATCAACACCTACTCGTGCAGCTGCATGGGGGGATACACTGGAGTTCACTGCGACAGAGGTATTCGTTACACGTTTTTAAACCCTTTTTGCTGTCTCTTCTACGGGGTTCCATTCACTGCTTATGCTATAAGACGTGAAAGAAATGAAAGAATAAGTAAAAATTATGTCAAATAACCAATATGAAATATAATAGTGGCAAACGAGTCCAAGATATATGTCACTTAACTTTTACATTTAATCTTCCCCAGATATCGACGATTGCGTTAATCACACATGTGCTAACGGCGCATCTTGCGTGGACGGCATCGATAGTTACTCTTGTAAATGTGTGGTGGGATTTACGGGAAATCATTGCAGGATAGGTATGATGTATCACTGTTGTCCAGAAATACATAAAATCTTTTCCCTATCCCTTTTCCTCCTTTTAGACTTAATTGTGCCTTTGTTGTGTTTTGTGCTACTTTATTGTTCTGAGATTTCATTTTTCAAGTCTAATTTTACGATGTATTCCCCCCTCCCTTCCCATCCTTTTAGAGCTATTTTGCCTTTCTAAAATTTGGTGCTGCTTCACTGTTTCTGTAGATTTCATTTTTTCAATTCTGATTTTACAACTGTGGTTATGTTTTACCCGTTTAAAGATGTGGACGACTGTTTAAATCACAGTTGTGCTAACGGTGCATCATGCGTGGATGGTATCAACACCTACTCGTGCAGCTGCATGGGGGGATACACTGGAGTTCACTGCGACAGAGGTATTCGTTACACGTTTTTAAACCCTTTTTGCTGTCTCTTCTACGGGGTTCCATTCACTGCTTATGCTATAAGACGTGAAAGAAATGAAAGAATAAGTAAAAATTATGTCAAATAACCAATTTGAAATATAATAGTGGCAAACGAGTCCAAGATATAATTATGTCACTTAACTTTTACATTTAATCTTCCCCAGATATCGACGATTGCGTTAATCACACATGTGCTAACGGCGCATCTTGCGTGGACGGCATCGATAGTTACTCTTGTAAATGTGTGGTGGGATTTACGGGAAATCATTGCAGGATAGGTATGATGTATCACTGTTGTCCAGAAATACATAAAATCTTTTCCCTATCCCTTTCCCTCCTTTTAGACTTAATTGTGCCTTTGTTGTGTTTTGTGCTACTTTATTGTTCTGAGATTTCATTTTTCAAGTCTAATTTTACGATGTATTTCCCCCTCCCTTCCCATCCTTTTAGAGCTATTTTGCCTTTCTAAGAATTTGTGCTGCGTCACTGTTTCTGTAGACTTCATTTTTCAATTCTGATTTTGCAATTTTGGTTGCGTTTTACTTGTGTAAAGATGTCGATGACTGCGTAAATCACACATGTGCTAACGGTGCGTCATGCGTGGATGGTATCAATACCCACTCGTGCAGCTGCATGGCGGGATACACCGGGGTACACTGCAACGAAGGTAATGGTTAGTTCCGTTTTAAAACTTTTATGTTGTTTCTTTTACGATGGGTCTGGTTATCTGATACGCCGTAAAGTCAAGTCATCTCTAGTCAAGTAAAATAGCCTAAAAATAAGCCATTGCAAATGCTTCAAAAGGTCAGAAACTATTAGTATAAGCATATGAATGAGATAATATGTGAACGACAGAAGGTGAATTAAGTTAGGAAGTTGCTGTATCGGTGCTTGACAATAAGCTGCAACCGCATCCAAGCCGCATTTAAGCTAAACCCACAACTGATGCTAATCCAATACTCCTACTTTCCCGCTCTCCTAACATCCCGTATGTGGATCACCTGACCGACACTACAGAAGTGATCATAATTTTGCAAGTGCAAGAAGGCCTGGCCAAAGAAAAACAATGAACACATGCAATCATATCTGAAAAGGTGCTAAGTTCACAAACATGTTTGGAATGCGTAGTCTGGGATCCTTACAGCAGTAACAAATTTACTTGCGTATACTTTCATGTTATCTACAGAGATCCGGACTACACCAACGGAGGGTAGCAGCACTAAGAAGATATCTTCAGAGAGCGCCGCAAAACATACAGCAACAGAAGAAGTGGAGAATAATCGCGAAACGGGTGTGTACATTATCATTACCAATACCAATACCATTACCATTATCATTAACATTACCATTACGAATACCGATACTAATACCAATACCGATACCGGTACCAACATCAATATCTTAATCAACATCATTATCATCATCATCACCATTGTCATACAATGACAATGACAGTGACAGGGACAGTGATAATGACCGTGACAGCGACAATGATGTTGATACTGATATTGATACTGATGATGATGATGATGATGAGTCGAGTGAATTGCCAATGACTCGTATAAGTACTTTGGCCTTTGACTTGATAATCACAGTCACAGTCGCAGTCACAGCCACAATCGTAATCATAATCGCAAAAGTGAAATCTCAATTCTGTTTTCATAGATTTCACTCTAGAAATTCGTGTGATGGACGACTGGGACGAGCGTTTACGGGATAAAAACAGTGAGAAATTTAAAGAACTGGCAAAGATGATGAAAGAAGAGGTAAATTAACGACGTAATTTAATAAACAGGGACACGGGAAGGAACTATGGGACAGTCCCCCAACTCCCGGCCCCATTTGCTGTGGAAAAAAGTAATAAATAATTTAAAAGACATGAACTGAAGAAATGATCCTCACACTTTCTGGACAATTTAAGCAATTGTCTCATTTATGCACTTGAAAAATTCAAGTGACTTCGACGGGATTCGAACCCGGTTAAGGCACTTGAATTTTTCAAGTGCACATATGAGACAATTGCTTAAATTGTCCAGAAAGTGTGAGGATGATTTCTTCAATTCATTTCTAACCCGCACTTCACAATAATTTCATTATTTAAAAGACACTTTCGAAAAAGAGCACTTTCACGGATTGAATCGTAAGTGGTCGGCTATAGCTGGCATGCCCTGTGAGGAACATCCAAATTTATGATTTGTCCGTCTCGATCCTAAGATGGACATAATCGCCCCGATGATCAAGTTTGGTCGTTGTTGGAGTCAGCCCCCTTCCTGGAATTGAACAGGCGGGGTAGCTACCGAGAGAGAGAGAGAGAGAGAGAGAGAGAGAAAATGCTCCGCGGGCCCTGATACGACTTTGAAGGATAAAACTGTATCCAAAACTATAGTCTTTGACATCCACATCATGATTACGTAACGAGGTCGCCTTTTGATGAAACGTCGCTCCCAAATCCGCGAACAGCGGAGCGGATTATGATTTTTGGGAGTGGCCGTCTCCTGATATGCAAACGACAAATTTAACTGTGGTTAACTCTATCATTCAAAAAAAGCGATAATTTCTGTACTCCCCACCATCTACGTGCAGCGAGCAGCACATTTTGCTCATGTGGTGTTACCTCTGCTCAGGTTATTGCTCTACTCTGATAGTCTTACTGAACTAAGTTATATAGAGTAAAGAAAGGAGATAAAATAACCCATATTTTAACTTCACGTGCACGGCTTAGCTCCGGCTGTTCACTTGAACCAGCTTCTGTTTGATATTTTTTTCACAACGGAAACAGGCAGGCAGGGAAAAAAGAAATAACCCATACCAAGAGATTATCTTGATGATCTCTTTCTAAACGCCCCGCCCAAAAACAATAAGAAACCAAAACAAAACAGCGAACAAAAAGGATCAAGAATTGTAATTTGAAGAACTAACCGGGTTTTTGTATCACTAATAATATACATGAAAAAAATTCTCGATTCTAATTGGCTAAGAGTAGTGGAATTTTTAGGAAACACGATGCAGAAAAAAGGTAATTCAGTGCAAAAAAAAAAAAAAAATTACGGCTTAAAAAAAGTTCAAAAACATTGAAAAACCTGTTGTTTTGCCTGAACGGGTGATGATATATTTGCAGGGTTTGAAAAAATTATTTTTGCACGTGATTTCCCTGCGTTGCTTCTGCATAATTATGATAAGCTATCTGGCAATTTTTTCATGACTATTATTAATAAGTAATCACATGATTTTTCTCGTGCAAAGACCACAAATTGCACTCGCCCTACGGGCTCGTGCATTTTTTTTTTGGTCTTTGAAAAAATTTACTCGTGCTTATTTATTCCAAATTGCACTCGAAATCATGTGATTCCCTGTACAAACAACAAATATAAACAACAACAAAGGCAGCAGCAGCGAAACATGTTCGTTATGATGCTTTAAATGTGCCTTGTTACAGATTTGGAGGACATATTCTGGAAACTCTGTACTGAAAGAGGTTGAAATAATCTCAATGAGGTTAGCAACGTGTGTTTCGAGTATTTAAGTTGAGTCGGGTGACTATTATTTTTGAGATGTTCTGTGTTATCGTATTTGATTTTCAGACCAGGAAGCATAATAACAGAATTTAAACTAACCTTTAAAACAAAAGTCACCGCTGAAGATGCCCTGGCTCCTCTGAAAAGAGAAATCGCGACTGGTAAACTAGGAAGTCTTCAAGTAGACCCAAGCTCACTGAAGGAAAAGACCGCCAAACACGGTAAAGGTGTTTTATGGATTTCAAAACCCCCAAATTACCAGTGCAATAATGCCGTCACCTTTGAATGCGCAGTTTCGAAAAGACCCTTATTTAGACTAAATCCATGCGATATGGACTTTGTAATCTTCAAGTCGACGTACTGCACCCGAAAACTCATATAAATAACAGCACTCTCCTCAAAACTAAGACTATGGAATTACCCAATCGCTTTAGTTTTCACTTTGGTTCGCGGCTCCGTGATTGGATCAAAAGATTTGCGGAATTGGACAACTAAAACCGATACAGTGTAGCGACTTAGTGACTCTAGTTGTCCCGTGCTTGGTGCCGGCTGCTTTTGCTCTCTTTATGTTCTCATTGGCTAATGATATTCAATTTGCCAATAGAGACCTTACGAAACGACGACGACGACGGCTACAAGGACTTCATTTTAAAATGCAAGCGTTATTAGGATCACCACGCAACTATTTCATGTCGTTTGCATTTAAAATGTTTAGTAACTGTCAAGGAATTGAACTGGTATGAGAGGGTTAGAAGCGCAGGGAGAGAACTGAATATTCATCGTCATGTGCTAAAGTCCTACACACAACCTTGAATTTAGTCATTTCACGTCGTTATTTTGGAGATAACGGCAGACGTGTACCAAAATATAAAACGCACGTGCAGAGCCTGCACAGTCATTGTTTTTACTCACTAAACCTACTGTATTGCAGTGGCGTCGTTGCCACTCGCGTCGTGGTTTCGTAAGCTCCCGATTGGCTGACTGAGGTGTATTCCTTCAGAACGAGATTGTCCTTCTTATTACTTTGGCTTTGGTTTTACGAAGCTTAATAGAAAGCCGCTCTGTGTGGCTGCGGATAGTACATTTGATGTCTGACATAACAAGAACACCTTATTGCTTCACTTCGTATTATTGACTTCTCTCAACAGATACTGATGAGGACGGCAAACCAAGTTCTCATCTGCCGCTCGTCATCGGCCTTTCCTGTGGCGCTTTCTTGCTTTTTATTGCGCTTGCAATTAGCATAGTGTTTTACCGTCAACGTTCAGCACGTGCTCATAAGGAGAATCGCTTTGATGACGGAATGCCTCCTGAGGATTCTTTTCCGAGACCTGAGAAATACCAGTTGTCGCCGATTCGGGAAAAATATTTTTTTGCGGAAGAGAAAGGAATACCCAATGAAGGAATGGAGTAGAGGGTACACATAAGCGCCCTTGGCCTTTTGAAATAGTTTTCCTTGTATAGACCGTTGACTCGTTGGATTGCATTTATTTGTTCGTTTTTGTTAAAGCTATGAGCTGACAGCGTTGATTTTATAAACTAGGTAGGCTTTTGACCATGATTATGGTAATTGATACTTGATTAAAAAATAGTAATAAATAATCCAAAAAATATAAAACACGAAGACTCACATTTTGCCACACGTTCAAAGTATTGCCTCGGCATGTATATTTTTGGGCCTCATTATTTTGCACATTTCTGTATTAACCCAAGTTATTTTGTGAGATGTGTTTTCTCAATGCGCAGGTAGCAGGTAAAAGAAAATACTGTACACGATTTGATTACAAGGCCTATGGCATTCCCTTTTTCTTAAACGTTTTGACACGTGACACTAAGCACATAAGCCTCGTAGAGAGGGCTTGTTTGTATCTGGGAGATGTAGAAGTAGATATTTTCCCTCCTTTGAAAGGTTATCCCCCACCACCGGCCGAGTCCCCTTTAAGGTTGTCTTTTAGTTTAACTCAACAGAGTGGATGTTTTCACAATACATCATAAGCATGTTGAGACATGGCTCCTCTCTGGAGTTAGATCTCTTGCGTAGTAAATTCGTTTTTCCATTTAGCTATAGAAAACAGTGGTGATAGGCCATATGAACAGAACATTGGACATCTCAAGGGACTGTTAATTTAAGATCGTCAAGCCGTTGGCAAATCTAAAACTGTCTCGTTGAGTTTCTTCAAACTTACCACTGCTTTCAGATTTTATGCACAATAATCTCTGAGCCATGCCATAACATCCGGATAAATCATGGTAAAAAGACTAGCCGTGTGATTTTGATATTTTTAAATCTGTTTCGCGTACTATTCCAAGCATGCTGTTGGAAGATACTGGGTCAAGTTTCACGTCTAACGTTTAACTCCATCTGGAGACCCCTGTTGTCTCTTGCTTTATATTTTGCAGCCCGATAGTTTATATAGTAGTGAATAAAAATGCATGTACCGTTAAACTGTGGTGGTTTTACCAGCTCCTGGCTTTTTGCTGCGACTGACATTTAAAAAATTTATGTCATCAAAGTAATACAGCTATTTTGTACAATCACACCATACGGTAAACTACAACAACTATTCGAAAACTAAACTAAGTGGAGGGAATTATCTAATAGGGATTTATTTGTAAGTCCAAATCGTCCCTAATGAATCCGGCTGTGCACTTATTAGCTGGAATCGAATCCGTCGGGAGACTTACTCTCAAAAATGCAATAGCAATCAAGACCAAGGATAAGATTCTCCCCCATGCAATTTATGTGGCACCATAAGAAGCACGCAGTACTGAAGAACAAAGAAAATTAGTATGACAAGCCATGCTCCAAAACGAGAGTTCCGACTAAGTAGCGTAAGAAAATTCAACGGGAATCGTTATAGTGGCATATAGTGACGTATCCTTTGCCGTACTTCGAGAAACTCTTATTGCGTGAACTGAAGAAATGATCCTCACTTTCTGGACAATTTAAGCAATTGTCTCTTATGTGCACTTGAAAAATTCAAGTGATTCCAACGGGATTCGAACCCACGACCTCTGCGATGCCGGTGCATCTTATTGCGATTGAAATTCATTACAACAGCGGAAACTGTGTTAAGGTGGGGAAGCAGTTGGGGTGGGGGTGGAGAGAAATCAGTCATATGTGGGAAATTCCCCGGCAATAGCGGATTTCACCATCCCAGATTTTGTGGACAAGTGAGAATTGTACATCGAATACATCCCGGAAAATGAAGAGCATTTCTATATTTTGCCGCCGCGTCCCAGATTGCTGCGTTAAATTCCCTGCACACGTAGAAACTAAAAATAAATAAATTAATTAATAAATAAATAAATAAAATCCAACTCAGGAAAATACGACATATCAGGAATTGCCTAACCATTGGACAAAACCTGTACCATTTGAATGATTCTACAATTTCCCTACCACCTTTTGAGGCCTTTGGTGCGGTTTCATCGGGTTGGCCTGCGTGCCTGGAACATCGCCTACCATTACTTGGCGGTCAGCCCAGCCGCAATTTCGCTAAAAAATGGTAAGCAACCCTACAATCGGTGGTAATTATATCCGGATTACACATGAGTGGGCGTTTTCCTTACTAGGCATATGGCGAGTTCTGTAATAATGGATTTCCAGTGCTCTTGTCATTTTTCGCGTATTTCAAGTGATCAGGAGATATATTTAAACCGGTACTCACAGTCCCCGCAATTAAACGTAAATGAGAAACAGCAATCGTCGTCATCCCAGTCCATAGCAATACCAAGCTCAATATTTGCCCCTGCGGAGGCCAAAAAACCCGAGGAGGCAACATAGAAGTCCCCGAGTGTGAAGTAGTAAGTAAAAATAAATACTGGTAGTTAAAGAAACTAGGCGCGTGAGGTGATATCCGATAATTTTTTATCAAATGGGATAATGGCCCTTTTCGACAATTACAAAACTAGTCATGGTTTTCACTACATCTGGCCCCTCCTAAGATGACGTTAAACATTGTGATGTCTTCATATTATGCTAATTAGGTAGTTTAAAGATGCAGCGAAAGAACGGATAACAAGAAACAGCATTTATGTTCAATTTCGATTATAAACATTCATTTGATACGCTATCAAATGAAAATCAGTTTACAAAATTATGCAGTACAATAACAGGAACATTTTCTAGAAGACAACATTTCGTTCTCTCAACCGCTCGACTGAACTGCACTCCGATGCTCCTTGTTAGTTTCTGCCTCGTGAGTCAAGTTACCCAGAACACCTCAAAGACGGTGAAAAATACCAGCACTACTTGCGCGCTTGATTGAGCGATACCGATACCACCTTGCGCGCTCGGTTGAGCAAATCGAGATTGATTCCCATACACTCGTAATAGTTTTCACTACATCTGCACCCGCTTAAGATAATGTCTTCGCAAACGCAAATAACACGTCCCCTATACGATAAACAATTTTAATGGACAAATGGGTACGGGTATGGTAACTGAAAACGAATAAATTACAAACAGAGTTGAATACACCGACTAAGCGAAGATAGGATAATTACAGAAAATGACAAACAGAAGGAAAACGACGAATACTTACAAGACGAATGTGACGACAGGATAGAACTTGATGCGAGGTTTAACTTGGATTAAACTTTTGACTTCTAACTTGAATTATAACTTTAACTACTGAACCCGAAACTACCACTGAACAAACTAATATTAACAAGTTACCAGTTAGTGATAGTAATATGCAAAAATTTAAAAAACTAACAAGTACGAAAAAGACCTACTGTGACAAAGAACGCTAATGAACGAGAAACCTGAGACAAGAGCACTAATGAACATGTGAGGTGACAGATAAGGCAATGAATTAAATGGAGTTACAACAATATTTGAGGAAGATCCTTATCTTACAAAAACGAGCTCTTCGCTTAGTATATCTTTGCTGGTAATAGATCTCACGCTATTCCTTTGTTTGTCTCCGCTAATGTTTTACCCCTTAATATGCTTTATTTTGAAACAGTATGTCCCTTGTGCACGACATATCTACGAATTCTGCACCTCAGAATATCTGATCTTTTCAACTGTTCATCCGACGTTCATTCACATAACACTAGATTTTCTGATGTTTTTAACTTATATGTTAATAAATCAAGCCTGAATATTCGACTTAATTCGCTTTCCATTTTTGGAGCTAAGCTATGGAATTGCCTGAGACCTGACTTGCGCAAACTTAGTAAACTGAAACTAAACTGAGACTGAAACTAGGAAAAAAAAACTTTTAAAAATAAAATTGACCAATTTTTACTTGCGGTGCTTGGTGAGGAGGATGATTATGTTGAGGTCTCAACGTTAATCTTAAAAATTACTAGTTATCATTAATCACACCCTAGCTGTTATTATTACTTCCTGATGCTTCATGTCTTCTTATAGGTTCTTGCTCTATGTCAATGCTAGCTATCTGTGAATGTATGTGTATACCTATTTATTTTATTTTATTTATTTCTTTACCTGTCTTACAGTTAGTCTAATTTGTTAAATGTGATTGTGAGTTACACAGCCCGCCTCGACTAGCTTTGCTATATGCGGGCTGTGTGTTTCTTCAATTTGTTAAATTGAACATTGAAATAAAATGATGATGATGATGATGATGATGAAGGATAAGACAATACGCAAAGCTAATTACGATACTCCATTGCACTGATTTCGCGCCTATACACCATATCTACTTTGTCTTTCACTAGAACGTATATCAGTATTTCATTTGAGTCATTCAAACATATAATTGGGACACACCCCATTCAAACCTTTGTAAACTAATGCGCACTTATTAATCTTATCTAAACAACGATGAAGCAATCCTGACTTCAACAGCCGTCAGCGTGTTTCTTCGTAAACAGGTGGATTATTTTTCAGCTATGTCAACATTTTCTTATTATGACCAAGTGGCCGTTAATCAATTTTTGACTGAAAAACATATTTCTGTGGCATATATAGCATTTTATTATAAAACGTCGCGCATGAAGCGAATTGCGTTATTACATCACATAAGAATAAACCTAGTAAGATTACAACTTGTCAACTTAATGGGGACTGCGCGTTACATTTTAAAATTACTTTAAATTTACATTTTTACATTTTTAAAATTACCCCGAATTTACAGTCTACAATTTCGAAATGATAAAAAGTTTACTAGAAATAATTAATAATGTTGGAAAATATCCAGCTAGATACCATGAGCTTTAAAGCAAATGTGGGGGAAGAAACTTTTCTTAAAGCGCTCTGTTTTACATTTCATCAGCGATGCCCTATCGTGAAAGCGTAGGGAGTGGCCGTGCGCGCGAGCCCGGGTCGGTGGCATAAGATGCTAAAGGCGTGACCCGGGCAGCTTGATCTTTTCAAAGGTTTTCGAACACAAGAGATCTCGTCGTGCGCACAGAGTCGTGCAGCCGGACAGCTTCAAAGCGTCTTCATAGTGGAAGGCAGGAAAGATGATGCGTAACGCACGTTTTTGTACTCTCTCTATTCTTTCTAAGAGCTGGACAGAGAGAGAGAGAGAGAGAGAGAGAGAGAGAGAGAGAGAGAGAGAGAGAGAAAGAGAGAGAGAGAGAAATGCCACACAGGGCAACAGTACTCCAGTAACGACCTAATTAGTGCGAAGTGAACTCGAAGGAGATCATGTGTCGGTGCGCCACTGCGCTTTAGCATCCGTAATATATGCATTCGTTTGGAAGCCTTGCCTCTATTTCGTTGACATGTGAATCCCATTTTAGGTTACTCTGAATAGAGACACCCAAAACTTTGTGGACTTCAGCGGTTTCAAGTACATTGCCAGTCGCAGCTAGAGCTGATAAAAAATGTTCAATATGGCGGCAAAGATGGACAGTCAGCTCCTTATATTTCTTAGGATTGAGTTTCATGTTGTTTTTATCGGCCCAGGAATTAAGTCCGTCAAGCTCAGATTGAAGCGTTGAGGTCACACGCGCCGTTACAACTTCTGAAATAGTCATGTCATCGACGTACTTCCAGTACGAACAGTGCGGAGATGCCAATTTTAGATCGTTTATAATGATGAACAAAATGGGGCCGATTTTAGTCCCTTGAGGGACCCCAGCATTAACAGGGAGCCATTGAGAGGTACTCAGACCAAGCTTGTAGCATTGCCTCCGCTCTGTTGAAAAAACTACATATCCATGGAATTATAGAACGACGTACACCCAACTCTATAAGCTTGGTGATCACTATAGTATGATTGATCCTGTCAAAGGCCTTGCTAAATCCAAGAAACAAGCCGTTAAATAGCAGCCAGGATTCTCTAGCTCAGAGAGCCAATTGTGAATTAAGTCAAGTAAGCAATAGGTGGTAGAGGATCCTTTGAGGCTGGGAGAGATGACATGTCTAGTGGTGGAATGTCACGCGCCACTTTTACAAAGTAGTGATTCAAACACTCTACAAGTTCGCTCTCCGACAATATGACACGGTCGCGTTCAAGAGTGAACTGAGAGGAGCTTCTACAGCGCCCAGACAATGCGTTGTCGATTCTGTCTGCCACTCGTTGTTGCTTGCCAAGTTGAAAGCTTATGAGCTATCGGATGGGGCCATTTGCCTGATGTCTTCTTATCTCCGTGGAAGGAAGCAGAGAGTCAAGCTCGATAATGTGTATTCCCAGTGGAGACCAGTCAACACAGGTCTCCCACAAGGGTCTCTGCTAGGTCCGCTATTATTTAATGTTTATATGAACGATCTTAATTACTTTGTAAAAGACACTTCTCTTAGACTATATGCAGATGACACGACTGCATACGCTTCTGATGCATCTCCTCTAGTCCTTGAATACTTA
>BLFK01000188.1:17698-35232 GCA_014634185.1 Astreopora myriophthalma
GTTCGCTCTCCGACAATATGACACGGTCGCGTTCAAGAGTGAACTGAGAGGAGCTTCTACAGCGCCCAGACAATGCGTTGACTGTGCGCCACCACTTGCGGACATCATCTTTGCGCGTATTCCGCTCTTTTTTCTGCCTAGGACTTCTTTCTGTCGCTGATCTCCTTCTGAACCTTCTGCCTGTAAATGCGCCACATTTAGTGTTGCCAGAATGGAATGCCTGCTGACGCTTTTTTATTAACTCTTTGATGTGTTCAGTTATCCACGGCTTAACGGTAAGATGGAACCCAACCGTTTTGGTGGGAAAGAAGTGATCAAGGGCAGTGCTAACATCTGTCGTAAAAGAGGTCGCAAGTTTGTCCGTCGAATGACTAGGACCGAGCCCTTGGAACCAAGAGTTCCGACTGGCCCACAGCCCAAACCCATCTAAACCGGACTCGGGATAACGACGTGAAATGAGAATATATGAAAAGGGATCTCAAGTCATAAGTTGTTTGTCGCTGTATTTGATAGATAGGATCGGGACTTGAATCGAAAGGTGAACTTTAATTCTAATTTCTAAAGGGAGTTTACTAGTGCGAAATATCAGTTCATGGATAACAATTATAGCAAATGGGTACAGTATTATGCCGTGATAAAATACAAGCATATTCAGAGCTCACTTACGCATGATATGGAGGTATATCTATGACAAAATCCAATGATCAGTATTTGAAATAAAATCGTCCAAATCATAAACACACCAATCCAAAGCTGAATGGCAACAAGCCGATTCCGAAAATGGCCATCACGGAAAAAGGAATAACGCAGAGAGGCATAACGCAAATAGCCATAACGCAAATAGCCATAACGCGAAAAGGCATAACGCAAAGAGGCATAACGCAAAAAGGCATAACGCAAATAGGTATAACGCGAAAAGGCAGCATGCTAATAGACATCACGCAGATAATCACAACGCGAAATAATCAGCGGTAGGAGGACCTGGGTATGCGCCAAAGTCCAACAAACAAGAATTCTCTTCAAATATTGAGCGAAGACATTCTGAGTGGAAGAAGAAGGTATCGCCCGCTCGAACACCATCTCTCAAACATAATACGTTCTTTCAACGAAGGTTGTTGGGTCGACTTTGGCGCATGCCCAGGTCCTCCTGGGAGAGTTTTGGAGGAAAATGAATGCTCCCTAGCAAAGCGAAATCGCGATCACGGATCGTTTTGTTGGAGGATGAGCAGTTGATAACAGATCCTCTGCTGGTTGCAAAAGCTTTTAACGACTACTTTTTTGAGGTGGCTGAATGCGATGGCAATAGGATGGATATGGAGGACTTTACTGGCCACCCAAGTATTATAAGCATTAGCGAGAAGACAAAAATGGAGCAGTCGTTTAATTTTCACACAGTAAACTGTGGATACATCATGGACATTCTGGATAAGCTTAACCCAAGGAAGGCAGTCGGTTGTGATAATATATCACAACGACTGCTGCACATATCTGCCCCGGCCATCTCGCAACCGCTGACCACTCTGATTAATTATTTTATTGAACATTACGTATGGCCAGTGGTGTGGAAGTGTAGTGATGTCTCTCCAATTTATAAGAAAGCTGATGAGACAGATAAAGCGAATTATCGTCCTGTGTCAGTTTTAACTGCATTGTCTAAAGTGTACGAGAGGGTCATGTTTGATCAGTTATACGGTCCAGTTTGCTACATATTGTCCCCTAACCTGTCTGGCTATCTAAAGGGTCATTCTTGCTGTACAGCACTACTGAGAATGGTCGAAGATTGGAGATTAAATCTTAATAATAGAGAGGGCGTGGCCGCTGTGGCTGTCGACTTGAGCAAGGCCTTTGATTCTGTCTGCCACTCGTTGTTGCTTGCCAAGTTGAAAGCTTATGAGCTATCGGATGGGGCCATTTGCCTGATGTCTTCTTATCTCCGTGGAAGGAAGCAGAGAGTCAAGCTCGATAATGTGTATTCCCAGTGGAGACCAGTCAACACAGGTCTCCCACAAGGGTCTCTGCTAGGTCCGCTATTATTTAATGTTTATATGAACGATCTTAATTACTTTGTAAAAGACACTTCTCTTAGACTATATGCAGATGACACGACTGCATACGCTTCTGATGCATCTCCTCTAGTCCTTGAATACTTACTTAACTTTGACTTGGAGATTGTATCGAATTGGTTTCAACAGAATTATTTACGTCTAAATGTTAGTAAGACCCAGGCCATGGCCGTTGGTCCTTCATTGTATCGTTATGACTTTCATCTAGATAATACCAATGTTAAAACAACAGATAGTCTAAAGATTCTGGGAGTAATCATGGATAGCAAGCTGTCCTTCAAGCCACACATATCAAAGCAGTTGAAAAAGGCATGCGCTAAAGCATCTGCTTTGCGCAAGGTTTATTCCTCAGACTACTATGATAAGGTTATATAAAGCGTACATATTGCCACATTTAGAGTACTGTAGCTCTTTATTGCTCGGAATCTCTGATGGGCTGAATAACAAGCTAGAAGATACAAACTATTATATACTAAGAACGATTTTAGGTTTGTCAAAATCAAAAGAATATAGCTATCTTTAAATATAGGACATTTACATACATTACAGGCAAGAAGGCGTTTTCAAGCCTTAGTGCTTCTGTATAAATGTATGAATGGGCAGCTGGCCCAAGCTATCTCAGTGAACGATTCAACGTTCTGAATGTCAACTATGATCTACGCGGTGGCGGCTCTCGATTAAAGTTGCCACCTTTTAATTTAGAGTGTTTGCATAAATCATTTTCATATATTTGCGCTAGATTATGGAATGGCATCCCAGTCAAGGTGAGGGAGGCAAAAGACCTCCCTTCTTTCAAGCGCACCCTACGGGCCAATATGGGCCAATAGATGTTTCTTTTTTAACAGATTTTTGTAGTTTTTACATTACGTGTTCTTAGTATATTTGTATTGATAGATAGTTTGTGATTTTTAGAATCATTTATGAATTGTGTTGATAAATTCTCTCTTGTAAATAGTTTAGGAATTTTCTTTTGTATTTTTAGTTCACGTACACGTTACAACGAGCCTCCGGCTCCTGGGTGTTTCACATGGTTAAATAAAGTATTGATATTATTATTATTATTATTATTCCTAACGCTGATTATTTCGCGTTGTGATTATCTGCTAATATATTTTCGCGTTATATCTATTTGCGTTATGCCTCTTTGCGTTATGCCTTTTCGCGTTATGCCTTTTCGTGTTATGCCTATTTGCGTTATGCCTCTTTCCGTTATGGCTATTTTCAGAATCGGCTTGTCACCATTCAGCTTTGGATTGATGCGTTTATGATTTGGACGATTTTATTTCAAATACTGATCATTGGATTTTGTCATAGATATACCTCCATAGCATGATCCTGGACTCTGTCGGCATTGAGGGCCAAGACATGGACGAAGGACAACTGGGAAGACAGATCGTTTGAGTCTCATATAAGGCATGAGCCTGGCGCTTTTGCGTGACACACTTTCCGTGAGATATATTCGGACTCCAATCATCTTTCCACTCGATTCTACGGCAAAGCTTGATAGTGCATTTCTTGTTGAAGCGTATTCTTGATAAGAAGCAACGGGCTTTGGCGAAGACGAGAATGACAAGACTTAAAGTCTGCAGAGACACCATTTGTTAATATCCCACGGCGAGAAGCGTTTGATCTCAAAGAAAGGTTTAGGAATAAAAAGAAATCACTTTGAATTTCAATGTATGCAGTTAATGAAGGATACTGATAGGGACTTTTTTCAATTTACACAGCTGCTGCCAGGCAATCTCCTGATATTATTGAAGGGTAAGACTGAAATAGTGAATAATATGCTGAGTAAAGGTTCCGCCAGGAACATCTTTAAAGCCTGCTAAGGCTTTTAAGGATAAGAAATAACTAAACAAAGGACAAGGGACAAGAATAAAACAAAATAACTAACGCAATTATATATAGTGTTAGGTAAGAATGAAATTAATTCCGGGTTCCTCATTTATCACACTTGATTCTTACTCATATTTCAACACCTGTGTTCATTCTGTGGTCATTTATTAGTCATATGCGCGCGTGGGCCAGTTGAAGCTCCCAGGGTCTCCCCGGGCACCGCTTTTGGTCCCCTTAGCTTCTGGTTGAAGCCAAAGGAGAGGTCCTGGGAACAAGGTTGCCTGCAATTAAACATGACCTCTCTGACTTTCTGACTTGTGTTGGGGTGCTTCCATTTGGGAAATTTGGACTTAGATCTCAAAATTCTGATCTTCGGATTCCAACCAAACACAAAATCCCCAAACGGATATCGCGGCGGATTTTGTTAATTGGAATGCGTGTCACGGAAGGATTTAAATTAATAAAATCCACTACAAAATCTGCCTGAGGGTTTTGTGTTTGATTGGAATCCCGATCTATCCGAATTTTGAGATCTAAATCCAGATTTTATGATGTAAATGCAGATCTCCCAATCAAAAAACAGATCTTCAGGAAGTCACCGCTCGTATTTACAAACAAAGAGATGGGAAACCTGCGATGAAATGGTTCTTAACGACAAAAACAGAAGAGGACGACCCGTCGTCTTTTGTGAGCTAGGTACCTAGGGGCGTGCGGCATGACGACAAGGCGAAGTAAATCGGCACATTAAAATATAGAATCGGAAATTGCAATCCACTTTTTTTTCTTTTCGTAGAAAAGCTGTTGAGGCTCAAATTGACCCAGGTGCTAGACATGACAAGAACGTCCCCAACCTGAGACTAAAGCATATAAAGTTTATTTCTTAAAGGCAAAATAAATGGATTTATGCTGAGTGAAACATGTTAAATGAAATGAATTTTCCCATTTTTCATTTGGGGCTACTCCTGCCATTCTGGGGTCTATTACAAGGTATACAACGGAGGCCGCACGCGCTCTCTTTCGCCAGCCGCTTCAAGTAAGTTAAGATCAATTCCCACCCTCCCACCCTCCCTCCCTCCCTCCCTCCCTCCCTCCCTGCAATTTTTAATTTGTTTTACTCATCATTCCTTTCACGGGAAAACACGGATGAGCCCAACAAATTGACCTGCTCTCAACTGTGTGGCTTCATAGCTCAGTTGGTAAGAGCACTGCACCGGCATTATTTAAGATAATCAGTAGTGTGAAAACACTAATGATTTCATTGCAAGACTAACTGATTACACACACCAATGTTAATTTCTTATCCCAAGAGAAAACTAGTTCAACGGAGAACTGATAGCGATACGTCACCCTTCGTTATTAATGTGTCAACTAGAGGTCTATTGGCTCAGGCGAAACAATCAGAATTCTTTTTGTTCGGTGGTTGGCGAATTTGAATATCAGAAGAAATGCGATGACAGCGTTTGTGATCAACGGGCTATATACAGGCTGTGATGTCAGAATCTCGAGGATTGTAATGCGCATGCGCGCGCTGAACGAATGGCCCGGGGTTTACTAGGCTGTTTTTGTATCTTTTTTCGCTATAATTCTGGGGTTAAAACACAGTAAACATCGTTTATACTACGGAGAAAACTAATTCTAGTATTTAATACAAGAATGCCGTTTTCTTGATGTCCGACTTACTAGGAACAACACAAAACAGCACTTTGCGGTGCTCGGGTCCTGGCTCCAAATATCCTTTATTACTGTACACGTGTGTATCAATAAAAACTTGGACAGCACAGAACCATCGATCCTGAAGACATGACATGAACGAACTAGTCATAACAGGAACATTGTTTCTTCATAAAATTATCCACAAAGCGACATGGATTTCACCGGATGGACGGACCAGGAATCAGATCGATCATGTCTTGATTAATAAGTGGTTCAGGAACTCGGTAGAAGATGCAAGGGTCTACAGGTCTGCAGACTTGGGTAGTGATCACTATCTCGTTTGTACAACTATCAGACTTAAGCTCAAGAGACCCCCAAGGCAAAAGAAAACAGGTCGGGTCAAATACGACACATCAAAGCTGGGAAACGAAGATACCCTGAAAGGTTACCCTAAGGAATAGGTACCAGGTCTTACAACAAGAAGGCGGAGATTTAGAAGAAGATCAACACGAGGTGGAGAAAGATTTTGAGGTCATGAGGAAAGCGTATACCGAAGTAGCGGATACTGTTTTAGGTAAACCGAGGAAGAAGAAGAAACCTTGGATAAGTGGAGAGTCATGGCAGCTAGTAGAGCAACGGGATGCCACCAACAAGAAGATTCTAAGCACTCATTCGGAAAGGGTGAAGATCAACTAAGAACAAAATATGCTGAGAAGAACAAGGAGGTGAAAAGGAGCATCAAGTCTGATGAAAGGAAGTGGCTAAACAACATCGCTAGCCAAGCTTAAGAGGCCGCACGAAGCCAAAACATGAAAACACTGTACGCGCTAATAAAGACACTTAGCAATGGCAGCAAGAGTCGTCAAAGCACTTCGGTGATGGACAACCATGGAAACCTCCTCGGCAACAAAAAAGATATACAAGATCGATGGACGGAACATTTCAAAGAGGTACTGAACAGAGAACCACCACAAAATCCAATAACCATCATGGATGATGACGAAGAAGAGCTCGATTTCCAGGAAGCAATAGAGGAGATTGCAGACACTGAGCCAACACTAGGCGAAGTAAAGGAGGCAGTTAGAAAATTGAAAAGTGGGAAATCACCCGGCATCGATAACATCACCGGCGAGCTACTGAAGACGGACAGAATTCTCAACAATAAAGATACACGAGCTGTTGTCGAAGATATGGAAGTTCGAGGTTATTCCAGAGTCTTGGAAGAAAGGGTTGATAATCAAGTTACCAAAGAAGGGTAACCTAAAGGACTGTAAGAACTCAAGAGGCATAACTCTATTGTCCATAGTTCGGAAAATTCTAGGTCGTATTGTTATTGACAGAGTGAGCAGTGGAGCAGACAAAAGGCTCAGGAAGGAGCAAGCTGGTTATAGGCAAGGGAGAGGAACAATAGAGCAAGTCTTCGTTCTAAAGAATATCATATAGCAAGTAAACGAGTGGCAAGCAACTATATATGTGAACTTTATAGACTTTGAGAGAAAGCTTTCGACTCGGTACACCGGGACAGCCTATGGATTATCATGCGGAAGTACGGCATCCCCGAGAAGATCTGTAGAGGACCAAGGAGAGAGAGGTGAATGGTTCAATATTAAGACCGGTGTAAAACAAGGCTGCAACATGTCTGGATTCCTCTTTCTGATAGTGATGGACTGGATAATGAGAAGAACTGCTGGCAAGGGGGAGAACGGCATAAGATGGAGACTAACAACAAAACTGGATGACCTAGACTTTGCAGATTACGTAGCATTACTATCCTCGTCAAGAAATCAAATGCAAGAGAAAACCTCAAGAATGGACTGGGAAGCCAAAAGGGTCGGCCTAAAAATAAACCTTGACAAGACCAACGTCATACGAATCAATGCGAAGAATCAAGCACGTATCAGCATAGTGGGTAAAAACATCGAAGAAGTAGAGGAGTTTACCTATCTTGGCGCCAAAGCCAATAAAGAAGGAGGTGGGATGGAGGACTTACAGAACAGACTTTCAAAGGCGAGAGGGACATATATTAGGCTAATTAAGATCTGGAACTGGAAGAGCATCTCAAGGAGAACGAAGATGAAATTTTACAAGACCCTCGTCTTGCCTGTCTTGATGTATGGATGTGAGACCTGGAAAATGACCAAGAGCGATGAACGCGTTCTCAACGTGTTTCAAAACAAATGCCTCCGGAAGATTCACAGCATACGTTGGCAAGATCACATCACCACCAAAGAGTTACTAGCCAGGGTGGAAATGTCACCAGTGAGTCAGGAAGTAAAGAGAGGAAGATGGAAGTTCATTGGCCACATTCTAAGGCAGGACAGAGCGAGCGATACAAGGACGGCGTTATATTGGAGACCGGAGGGAAAAAGAAAGAGGGGGAGACCAAAGACAACGTGGAGAAGGACCGTAGAGAAGGAGATGAAAGAAGGAGGATGGGGTTCGTGGGACGAGGTGCGGGGCGTTGCAGTAGACATACAGAAATGGAAAGCTTCGGTGGAGGCCCTATGTGCCACCTGGCACGCGGAGGATAGGTGAAGGTGAAGGTGATTTTTATTCTAACTTTCTCTTAACTTTGAAATAGATTTTACTTTATATAAGTTGAAGTAAAAATAAATTGCCAGTTTGAGAAATGAAAACAAATGCTAGCCTAGGTTTTTGTACCGGGGCAAATTAATGTTATGGTTACTTGAGGTCTTACGGTCTCCAATGATTATTGTTAGCGTAGGCGCGCGCGTCTCCTATTTCCTTTCTTGCACGCGGAAAAGGGACGTGACACGCGGGACGACGTGCGTGCAACGAAGCAAATAGGGGGCGTCTGCACGCATGTTAATCACAAAAGCGCACCTGAGTCCATCGGGCTTTGCGCTATAAAAGGGCATAAGACGGAAGAACAGGATATCCAGAAGTCGGTAACCACAGGGTCCGAAAACTGTCAATCTTGAGAACCCATCAACAGGCAAAGACTACTCGAACCTGCATCGATTAGAAGAAGAAATTCAACAGATATCATGTCTTCTAAACACGCTATTCTCTTGGTTACGTTAGTTGTAATTTTGAGCCTTGTAAACCATGGCCAGAGCTGGTTATGGGGAGGTCGCCGACGCCGACACTCCTGTCAACGAGTGGACTGTCAGATGACTCAGTGGTCTTTGTGGTCGTCATGTAATGCTTTACAGTGCGGTATTTCTGGCATTCAGCGTAGAACCAGGTCCATCTCAGTGCAAGCCAGTTGTGGTGGAACTGCTTGTCCTTCAAATACGTAGAGGTCCCGGATGTGCTATGGAACAGCACCAGTTGATTGCGAATATTCTACGTGGTCCCAATAGAGTACTTGCTCGGGGCTGCTGTGCGGAGATGTCCAAACAAGAAGAAGGCACATCTTAGCAAGAGAGCAATGTAGTGGGAATCCGTGTAGTGTGACAGCGTTCTGAAAAACATGAACTTGTAATCAAACGTTTTGCGTGAACCAGGGAACCCTGCGCAACGGCAAATGTTTCTGCAAGCAAGGTTACCACGGAAGTTGTTGCCAATACAAAGGTAAGTTTGACGGAGAATATATGATTTTTAAAAAAATATGACTGCAGGCATGTATTGATTTATTTGAAGAGTGATCATCGCAGTTAATGAAACAACTTCAGCAGTTACAAAGGAGCCCAGGGGAAAGAAAAAATCTAGGCTTGAACCCATGCCCGCGCAATTGCGCTGCACACCGCTCTAAAAACTGAGCTATCAGGTCGTTCGTGTTTCTCATATCCAGCAATAGATGAATGTTTGGCGGAGATTATATGACACTGGAATCATGATAATCTTATTATCATAATTCTTCCAGCTTCCACTGGCTCGAGAACAAGTTGATATATGAAAATTTTCCAGATCTGAACTGCGAACATGTAATGATTTAAAGTTTGATCATCGCAGTTAATGACTTGAAATAATTACATATCCGCCGTTCATAGCTTATAACAATTCACAATTCACTCGTCAAGATTCCGGGACAAAGGGAGTTTGAAAACAATGCTCTAATAATTGCCCTCGGGAACACAGCGCTAAAATGTTAGCTGAAACTGAGTTAAATATGTACAGCATAACTATCAAGAGAGAAAAAACGATTTGAAACAAAATCGAGGTAAGAATAAAACGTTGTCCCCGAAGAGTGAGCCTAAGCGGTGAAATCGAGCGTATCAAACTGCGTGAGACCGTGGATAATATAACAACTGCAATTAACGGCTAGAAATACTATCCTTAATAGGAGTATTGGTAAGCTACGAATCCTCAAAACCGTTAAACCACCACCACAAAACAGTTCAGTTCGCAAGTCATGATCTCTAAGACGTGACGTAATAACTAGAGTTGGTTAATCCACGTTGCGTTTTTTTTTGTATTTTGAAAGTGGTCGAGGGTTCAACACCCGCGTGTCGGTATGTGTGTGGGTGCACTTACCATATCGCTGATACAGAACTTACAGTTTTGCGACTAAAAGATAACAAATACAATGAGGTCTGACTGGGAAGAAAAAAAATGATAATGATAAAAATGTATAAATGAAATAAGAAGACTGGCTTTCTTCCGTGTAGTTGTCAGCCTAAGAGTGCTTTATTTGGAAAGCGTTTTGCTAAGATGGGGATTACCATCGGGTCTTTACAAGGAATTTTTCCTGGCGTAGCGAATGTCTCTGGTTACGTGGTACTGAATAATCTCCTCTTTTTGTTCGCGTACTGTAAAGGAAAGGCCAATGGAAATCTACCATACCATCTGGAACTTGCCTACAAATATTCTAGCATTACTGATACAACCTAGTACTAGCCGACAAATTTCTGCAATTTGATAATGGCTGAGAGCAGAGATATTTCAGTTCACGGAAATTTCTCAGGTAGTGGTATAAACGAATAATAACATGATTTTCCGTAAGACAATGGATATTTTAATTTCACCTATTATATTTTTAATATGCCAAATTTCACTACAAGTCATACCATTGCCTGTAAAAATAACGTGATGACAACTGAAATTGTGTTTTCTCGCCCAAACGTCTAAGGTAGACGTTCTGAGATATTCAACTTCTTACATGAACCCACACAAGCTTGTTAATATGCAAACAAGCGATGATGTCATATACTCACTGATGAACCATGGGATACCGGCAATTTGTTAATATCAACTGAAGCGTGCTCAATAAGCTTCACAGACTCATCCGTCAGCAATTAAGTAAACAATGCATTGTGATCGGTTCCTTCGATCTGCCATTCTTCTTTTCGCTGTTGTGCGTGCATATGGGCAGCAGATTCCAGCTTGCAACAATTGCTGTCAGAAAAGCCAGCACGCAGAACTTGACAATTCTCGGCGCAGCGTACAGAGTCGATGGAGGACAGGTCAATCTCCGTTGTGCGACATTGATCTTGTTTCCGGGTGGTACCGTTTCACCAGTTTTGTCGGTGGGAAAATGCCTACCACTAAAGTGGACGTAAACCACTGTGGCACCACGGCTCCCATTTGGTTAGATGGCACAACAGGAAATCATCCAACGAGCTCCGCCGATCCAGTGGCTCATATTAAGGCCTGTGTCAATATATTGGAAAGAAGAGGCGGTTGTTTCATTTCCTTTACCGTAGGCGTCAAGCGTTGTCCCGAAAACTTTTTCCTCTACTACCTTCAGCCGAGCCAAGGATATTACGTAGCATATTGTGCTGGTAAGGATAATCGATCAAGTTGTCGAGTCCTGGTCTATGCATGTTTCCGCCAAGTGATTTTTTTAATTTTTCAAAAACTTAAAAACTGACTCTACCAGTTTTTCATTCAGACTGTACCAGTTTTTCTTGATGTTGTTTTCTAAAATGTTGACAATTTTGTCGATTGCAAAAGAGGTGCTTTTAGCCATTTTGGCCGTTCAATGTTTTGAGACAAATTGATAAACAAAGAAAAATGGAATATCCTTACACCAATTTTCCATTTTTCCATTCTTAATCAAAATCAAAAACAAAAACAACAACAACAAAAAAAACACAACAAAAAAGGTCTGACCATAGCCAAATCGTAACGTGGAACCTTAACCGTCAGGTTGATTGCACAGGCACAAACAGCTGTGCCAACTTGAACAACGTGAACACCAACACTACTGTTAAGTATTCTCAAACATTTTATTTAATTCTCAAGAGCTTGTTACATACGCATTGCTTAGATTAATAAGGTTCCCACTGTGCATTACTCCTCAATTGGGCCACCATCGGTGTACTGGCCTGGTAGGACCTGTTCAAACCCTGCCTTCTGGTGGAGTCAGGTGGTGTTTTAGTTTTATCAAGCATGCTTTTAGTCAGTTGTCACATATCAGTTAAATCACAATCAATAAGCAGCTCAGAGCAACCCTGAGTAATCAATAAGCAACTCAGCTGGGCTGCTCTCTTTGATTAGTCAATCGTAACGGTAAATTCAGGTTAGATATTCAAACCGCGTCTTGTTTGAGCCTGGTCATCATACATACCTATTACCGTAAGACGCACACAAATAGATATTGTACTCTTAGGACATCCATTCTTTTTCAACCCCGACTATACTGATTCAAAGCAACACTTTATGCTTGCAATTGTACAACGTGATGCATTCAACCAACTTATTCCGCGATCCACCATGAGCCACCAGTTGCAGAACCCCCACTTCGTATACTACTTGGAACAAAAAGATCGTCGACAAAGAAGCAACCACGTGAAATAACGCAATCATTATATGAAAAATGCAAATTAGATACAAAAGAGTAATGAAATTCCAAAGCGTATACGTACTAAAAATATTACGAAGCGTACCAAATTTTTTATTTCACGAAAATTTAGTGCCTCCTTCTTTAGATTTTCTCAAAAATTGGTGCGCTTTGGTATGTGTGTGCTGTGAACTCAACTAGAACGAGTTTTTTTTCCTTTGAGAAGTTTATGCTAATTAAAGCCCAGTGTTTGTTCGATGAACAGAAACATAGATTTAGGCCTTCGCCAAACTGGAGCTTTTTGAAACTCATCTCGTACTTCTTTACGAATGCTCTTTCTTATTTGTGCGATGTCAGGCTGCTGTTGAGATGTAGCATATTTTTTGCTTGGTTTAATTCGTGTGATCTTTCAGTTTTATGAAGCTTCGTATTAAAGCTTTCAGCTTCTTTCAGCTTCTTGAACGATATTGTGAGAGTTTATGCTTGATAATTTGAAACTCACTGCCCCATATCAAACACAGTGTCAACAAAAGCTTATATCAAGTTCCGGCGATCACGCCCCCACCAATGTCTGACTCAAAAACACCTAAGATTTGAAACATTTTACAAGATTACTCAAAAACATTTTAACGGCGATCAGTTTTACCAACGAATTAAAAAAAAAAGAATATTAAAGCTATTGTATAAGACGTTTTCAAATACCAAAATCTTAAGATTTAATGGGTCAAAATCCAAGTTTTCAAATCAAGTTTGCGCAATATTTAAAGACGATCAAAGGTCATTTCACGCCAGTGTGAAAAAAATGGGTCCACACTCTTCTACGCATGCTTGGATCTCGATTTTACCTCCAAATTCGAATAGATCGAAAAATTTCCTTTATTTTGGTATACAATTCAGCTTTTTTTCGACTATTTTGGATGGGTCAAATCTCCGTTAAAGTTGGAGGACTTCTGGTGTTCCTATTATTCGCGTTCTCGCGTTCTGCGGATCCGTGAATGCTGTGGGAGATGGATCGGAAGATCAAAATAATGGATTTGCGGGCCATCCGCCACCTTTATCCACATGCAGTATCAACAAGTAAGTTATATTAATAAGAAGTTAAGTTAAATAAGTTAACTGTCTCGATTTTTTCCGGACACCAAAATGAATTTTCATTGCTAATAGTCTCAAATATATCTTATCCCAGTCGTTTTTATCCAACTTTCAGCTATCTCCTCTACACAATTGCCAAAGAGAATGAAGAGGGTAGTGGCAAGTCTGCCTTCGCTGCAATCGTGGAGAAGATCTTTCAAGAAACGGGCATCGAAAAAAGATTGGGTCTCTGTGTGCCGAACTCAAAAGAGTCAAGAGGAAAAGTGGAGGTTTCGGTGTCAAAAGAATCATAAACAAATGGCGTGACCAAACTTATGAAGTGAAGATATTTTATCACGAACTTGACAAATACGTTATCGAAAAGGAGAATCAGGATTTACGAGGGAAGAAACGAACACTGGAAGAATCTTTGGCTGACCTTGTTGTCAATGAGAGCTTTTGCTGAGATAAGAGCACCGATGGATTCACGTTTTGAAACGGCAATGGCGTAAATTTTTACATACAGAGGCAATACCACAAAGTCTGGCAACGCCGCCAAGAGGGGCGTCAACGACAACGCCAATACCAAAAATACCGGCAGAAGAAAAAGCAGTTGTGAGCTTATGGCAATATTGACGTGAAAAGCTGGTAACAATTAGCAATCGATCGACCACTCTGGAAAAAAGGATACGTGAAGGCATCATGAAGTTTGAAAAAGACTGGATCAGCAGCATCGTGGAGGAACGATTGCCGGGTGGCGCAAGAGCCCGCACGAAGCAGCTCACTTCGGTGCAATGTTTTTGGTCGCCCTTTTGCAGAGCGCGCCTTGCAATTGTTGCCCATAGTCGGATTCACCTATGCAAATAGACTGAAGATTATTATTCACTTAATGACTGGTCCCGAGGGGAACAGCGAATTTTGTTTCCCGAGATTCTCAATGTTTCCGAGGACTTCGTCTCGGGAAACATTGAGATTCTCGGGAAACAAAATTTACTGTTCCCCAAGGGACCAGTCGTTAAGTGATTTGTTATATAGCGGCAAAAAAGCTCTATAAAAACAAAAGCAAATTTTGAAAAACGCGCTGATATTCCGGCGACAACATCAGGCCACCTTCAACTGCACGCTCTGATCACGTGCAACAGCGGTCAACATTTCGCGGGTAACAGTGAACTGCTTCCCGTTTGACGTCATAGTTTTCGCAATGTTGCCCGCTCGTAACATTTGGCGGTAAATGGTTTCATTGTTAGATTTCATGTGACCATGAACAAGCCGATGAATGGGCGCGCTGTAGCGGGAAAAACGCCAGCTATATAAAAATTATATTTATTTACCACTTACCACCACTGGCTGTGAAGGCCAAGACTGTGACGAGATTGCCAAGTTTGGCTTTTGACTGTTTCTGTAGATATTGATCTGACTGATCTGTCTTCATGAGTTTTGCTCAAAATCTTTTCATGGCTTTCCCATGTTATATTACTGATTTTCTATGCCTCACAACGTAGTTACTGCGTTGTTGATAATTTAATAAAGACGAGTTGGCACTTTCCCCCTTGGACTCACAGTCTCAGTTACTAATATTCTGCCCGATTCCTAATTGGTTACTATGTTGCCATGGGCACAATCCTGTGCAGGACAACGACCTTGCTCAGAAAAGTTTTTTTTTTGTTTTGTTTTGTTTGTTTGTTTTTTTTAATCGACACATTTGCGGTCGTGGAATTTTATACGATCAGTTAGGGTAGTTCCATGTTTCCATAATTTACTGACTTCAAGAAACAGACTAATCTTAATGGAAATCAATTCACCGCATTAAATGATTAAGTACATGTAACGCGCATTGGATTTTATACCAAATGAAGGCTCCTTGCTCTCACAGACCGATTCGTGCAGCCAACGGACTATTCTTCTTTGTTTTCTTGCTCTTATTCAATACTATAGAGCGATGGCAAATTAATAAAAGTTTTTCCAGCATAGTGACGGGTACTCAGCGATTTTTAACTTTTGCTGGTATCTTGGACCAAATTACAACCATTAAGCGCACGCAACTGGTTCCCCAGTATCTGCCCTTTGGAGGTGCCAATAGCGCTACATCTTCTATCTCTGTTTTCTGCTTTCTCACTGTCGAGCACACTGAATTGTTTCAATTACTCGTCCCCAACATTACGTCAGCGGTTGTTGCCACGTGTCATTTTGGCCGCGCAATATGAACACCAATTCTTGGGCCAAATAACCCAAGCTTCAGAGCTTGTAAGAGCACGAAATTTTGTCGTAGATATCTCTAACTTTGGAACGTAAATTTCAAACAGTAAAATTTCAAACTAGCTAAAAACAAATTTTGCATCATATGCACATAAACCAATCAATCCATTCTCCACTGGATCATATACGTCCCAGGGGAATCGCATCGGCGTTGAGCATTTTACACATGCAAGCCTCCGCTGCAAGACCTCAAGGGAGTGTGTGTACTTCGCTAAAGCGCATTCTTCGTGCACTGAAATCATAGAGGCTATTTTATTCCAATCCGCCATCCTGTGGCACTGGTGACCGTGAAACTAGTATAAAATCATAGAAGATTTTTGTGTTTTTATCATATTATAGGTGATGGTCAACCCTGTCCTTATGGGCAAACTGGAACCTCGTTAGCGACCTGCAGTGGTGAGTGCAGCTAACAAATAAAAAAATCAAACGAAAAAACAAACAGACAACCAAACAAAAAAGCAAACAAAAACAAAACAAAACAACAGTCCATTTCTTTTTTTAACGTAGACATAAGGGCTTTGATAAAAGTTAACCACAAGAATACGCCAGGATGGCGTTAAAGAACTAGGTAATATAGTCCCGTTCATTGATTCGGTCTACTTGAATCGATGGACGAGCTCATTTTTGCTTTGATGCCTGTCAATACTTTATAAGCACTTTCTTTTTTTTTTTTACGATCTTTTCTGTCTTTATAGCTTCATTTTTATTACGCTGCTATTTTTTCATTAGCTGGACCACAGAAGTTTCCCAGCCGCTACCTGGGTACCCCAGTAATATCTGCGAAGGACGAACCGGGAAACGAGATAGTCTCTCTATTGTGCAAAGTGCCCATTAACGAGAAAATAACAAAATGGAAGAATGTGACGTACCGTATTGATTGGCATGTGGATGGAATGATAAAATACACGGAAAAACCATTTTGCAAACCACATTCCGGAAAAAAAGAGAACAGTCAGCCCTGCCCCGACCGCAAAGAAATTTTGTCTGTTCTGGATGGTGCAGCTGGTTATTATGAGCCCGGACAATGGGTAAGATGTTTTGTCCCCTTGAGCATCTTGAGCATAACCCAATAATAACAATAATAACAAGAACAAGAACAAGAACAAAAGCAATAGCAATAGCAATAGCAATAGCAATAGCAATAGCAATAGCAATAGCAATAGCAATAGCAATAGCAATAGCAATAGCAATAGCAATAGCAATAGCAATAGCAATAGCAATAGCAATAGCAATAACAATACTACTACTACTACTACTACTACTGCTAACAATAATAATAATATTAATCAAGAGCAAAGAGGAAAAAGGGCTGTCTGCTTACTGATATGTCCATCCCCACAGAAAATAACACCCAGTTAAAGTAACTGATAAACCTTTAAAATACAAAGACTTTGAAATTGAAAGAATGTCGGGGATGAAAGCCACAGCAATTCCGGTAGTGATAGGAGCACTGGGACTAATAAAGAAAGGGTCGGAGATATATATACAACAAATCCCAGGTAACATCAGAATAAATGAACTACAGAAGATCACGCTACTTGGAACATCTCACATCCTAAGAAAGGCACTCTCCATCAAATAGCCTTGTACCTCATTCTAACCGTAGGCCCTAGGAGTGGTTATTATGTTGTATTATCGTGTAAATTAAGTTAAAGAAGAAGATAATAATAACAGCAATAATAATGATCGAAGAAAATGGATACAGCGCTAATTGTGATGACGGCTAAAGGTATTTTGGCCGTGTGGAATTTAGGAAAGATGGGAGGGGAAGAGGGGCAGAGGGGTAGGATAAACGCCGACAAAGAGCACTTGCGCTGACTGCATATTGTCAGTAATACCCACAACCAAACTTGGCAACTTTTTCTGGAACGCTGAGTTTGGTCTCTACTCCACATGGCTAGCTTTTCTCGTAGGCAAGACTCTGAGAACTTTTCTTTTTCAAAAGTTTATAAGGAAATTGTTCATTG